>JAUMHL010000011.1:5027443-5052698 GCA_032362345.1 Sandelia bainsii
AGGATAACTGATCATTAGAAAACCATGAGCAATGATGGTAACACAACTGAAGACATGTATCTTTTCATGAAAAACACGGTAATTCCTATGTGTGTCCAAACCTTTGACTGGTAGTGTATATATTGTACATCTCTTTCAATATCATTCCTCATTTAGAATATTTTTTCATTAGCCAAATGCAAAAATAACTACACTACAGAACAGAAATATAATAGTGGAGAATTACATAATAGAAAATCTGAATGAAATATTGACTATGTAAATGAAATGTATACTATATTATGAAGAAAGAAAGTGAAGTGTGTGAAATGTCAAAGTGCAATCAGTAATTAATTAATAACATTTACAAGGTATCACAGTATCACACCATGACAGATGGTGTGAGGACTGGTTCCATGATGACGGTGTAGAACTGGGGATCTTGCCTCAGGCCTGCTTGATCATGCAGTTTGGGTTGATGTCTCTTTTAAGATCTTTGAAGATGATGGTGCAAAGGACCTTAAACTCTACTCGCCTTTTCTGGTTTTCCATCAGGCAAAAGCTGTGCATAGTAACTTTTTAAATTGAGGACTAGTGACACTGAGTACTATTTGGACCAGTGTAGCTCATCCAAATAGTACTCAGTGGAAAAATACCTACCTAAGTACCTGATAGCAAGTAGAGTTGAGTCAAGTTGAGGTGGCACCATGTGGTGGTAAAATTTTACATGATTTTGTGGAGGAGCAGTCATTCTTATAAAGATAGTAATGAAGAGGCGAGAGCATGTTGCCCTGTGGTGATAGAAGTTGGCTTTTCCAGCTTCACATACTGCTTCCTGCCTGTCAAGATGTTAGAGAGCCACAGACAGAGAGACTCAGACACAATGAGCTGAGAGCTTAGTCTGAAGGACCTCTGGCATGATTGAATTAAATGCTGAGCAAAACAACAAAAAGGGTCCTGGCATAGGTTCCACCATCTGTCTGTGGACTATATCACCCACAAACCTGTACTACGTGGGGTCTGTCAGGGGTCAAGAATTGTTTTTAGGTGGGGCAAGATGAGTCTTCAGTACCTTCAATATTGTCTCAATCCATCTTCCATTCTTTGCTCTTTTTACCTTCATATCTGTCAAGTTAACCTCTGACTTACTGTTTGATGCCTCTCTGTATTGGGTGCCTATTCCTGGCCACACTACGGCAGGCAGAGCCACTGAGCTGAGATTAAACAGCAGACTACATCAGCCAGGAACCTTGAGCAGATAGAGGGGAGAGAACAAAATAGTCCTCTACCCTATTTGATCCCCCCTTTTTTCACTCCCTTTTTCTGTGCAGGATAGGAAGCCTTTCCGTGACTATATTAGGAATCAAAGGGACCTCTACAGTAGGAACTGACCCTGTGAAAGCTTTTGAACTTTTGCTTTGCTCTTTGACAGCCAAGTTGTGAGTCATGAGAGAGACAGAAAGAAATATTGTATGTGTTATAACGGTTGCTTTAAAGTTTGTGGAAGTTGTGGCATTACAGTGTCTGTGATTTTTTTAAAGCTATTTTGAAAATGTGTCTTCGGTTTATCTGTGTCTGTAGATTTGGCTTGTTATCTGGAACAAGTAAGTCCAAGATGGACACAGACAGGCTATTAAGACATTCCCATACTGATCATTTCCTGACTGGGTTTAACCAATATGGATGTTCCCATCCACTCACACTCCCAGCAACAGGCAACATGAAGCCAAAAAAGTCTTTTCAAGTGTTTCCTGGCAACACGATGACCCTGTGGTGTTAAAGGAGCACTGCTAGGACAGATTGTTGGTTGGCAAACATGGTTGGCCAAAATGTTTCTCTGTGTATGTGTGCTTTGTAATTGCCTGGACACTCATGCAGGTCAAATGAGAGCAGTTTGGGTCAGAAGGAAAACATTACAATTGATTGACCCTAAGAGGTCAACAAAGATTGATCTGGTGACTCTGTAGTGAAGTGGTGTGAATTTTCTACCAATGTGCTAGATATAAGCTTACGTATTTGTTTGTCTGCCTGGAAATGTTTTCAGAATTTTATTATTTTATGGTCTTAACTGGTGTATGTTTCCATTTTGGCAACATGTGAGCAAGCTTTGTTTCAGTTCACATCAAATTTAGAGTGAAATACTGCCATTATGAAAAAGAAAAGCTGTCTTCGAAAATGTTTATGTTTACTTGAGGTATTTTAACTTTTTTTCAAGGCTCATAAAGAATTCTGCTGAGAAATTTTGTAATTTGGTTACTGCTGCCTCGAGCTCTTCAATCAGAGGGACGCTGAGCAGCAGTGTTTTTTTAGCCTTTTATTTCCTGCCCTTATGACATCTGGACCAATTTGCTTTTCTATCTTCATTACTATGCTGTACACATGTTATCCAAGATATTTGCAGTTTTCTTGTCACTATGGGATCCTATTTTCCCAACCATTCTGTCCAGACTGTCTCGTAAACTGTCATCCTTCCTGGGAAAGAGATGTGATCCTCTTGGGGAAAAATAAATGCTGCACTCCCTCATCACTGTCCTGCAGGGCAAGACCCTTCCATGGTCCTCTCATGGCACTGTCATAATCACTACTATTATCTGAGTTCTTGTGCATCCCTTGTGCTCCGATGTGCTAAAATGTGGCACAAACTAAGATTCAGCATTCAGTTATGATCGCAACCCAAAATATTTGTTTCCCTGGTAGTACTGACGAGTGGGAAAAAAGTTCTCAGGGTCATCCAAGTTCAAACCTCAAAACTTACCACTAAAACCTCACTCTGCTTCTCAAAACTGGTGTAGCAGGACTTTGAAGATTTCACTCAAGTGCTATGGTTTAAGAGGTAAAGGACCTCTAATATCCGGGGGGGATTAGGATGCAAAACTGGCAAGGTTTTCTTGGCACCCTGTTAAAGCCTCCTCATTCAAATCCAGAGCTTCAGTGAAAACACAAGATCATTTCTACTTGAGCAGGATTTGGATGGTCTCCACCTCAGTGGTGCAATTTTGGAAGGTTTGAATTACAATCGAGTCCCACATACCTGAAAGGTTGCATGCAGAAAAATTGATTTAGATTTGGGTTGTAAACTTGTAGGAACATTTGGATACAGTTTCCTCTGATGTTGACTTATGATCTCTATGATATTTGAGTTTCACTCCGATGTCTGTCTACTTCCTAGATTACAAAAATTGTGCATAAAATAACGTGCAGTATTTATGTTAGGGACTGTAAGAAAATTATTGGAGTGTGGAGGAGGCCTTGACTTATGAAAACCTGCCTTCTCCTTGGTCAAATTCTTTATCTTAATGGAACAATTATATTCATATAGCCACAAATCGCAAATTGAAAATTTAACGAGTAATTCTAGAATTTCTATGAAAAAGATAAAATTGTGAATACTGTAGTGATATTAGTACTTATACTGTATCAGTATGGAAATTGCTATAAGTTTGTTCTAAAGGTACCATTCCCTTTATTCCTTAATTGAAACACACAGTATTTCAAAATGTTAATGCTTTTGAACTTTATTTTCTGATATCCAGGGTGTAGATGTTTGAGATGAAAAAAAAAGTGCTTGATGTTTGTACTTGATGTGTTCTTCTCCACTGAACATCTTACACAGACAGCAATTGTAAACCCACACCACTGAAATAACACAATGCTTTTGTCTTGACTTGTCTCTGATTACTTCAGCATTCAGCTTCCCAGCCCCCACATACATACCCTGTGGGGATAGCCACCTGTCTCAGTTGACTCCTGGGATGCCTCCTTGGCCTAACAGACAGCTCTTTGTGCTGGGGGGAGTAAAGCCTCTTAGCGGGCTGTTACTGATAGGACACAGGAGACTTCTGCTGTCAGGGAGGCGTTGCAGCAGTGTATTACAGTGATGTGGTTCACCTACTGTCTTTTTTCAGTCATCGCTGGTGCAGAACTTGTTTTTAATGATACAACTTTGGTGGGTTTTTGTGCAGGGTTAGATTTAATGCATGCTGACGTAGCGCAGAACAAGCTAGCCAAGGTCACTTCAGCTTTAAAACACATACTATAGCAGCTGCACAGAATGATAGCTGACCTAACGGTGTTCAGGCTGCTGACAGTTTGCATTACTGATTGCCTCAGTACAGGATCATCGTTTGATTCACTGGTGCACTACTCGACGACAGTTTGTCTGCTTATGTAGATAGATGACTAGATGATCTGCCTGCACCTTCACTGAGTTCTGCAGCCATATAGGTGAGGATGTTGTACTTTCACTAGGAGAGTAATGAAGACAAATGATCATGCAGATTGCTGATAGGGTAAAAGTGCTGGAACAGAGAGGTAGATTCTCTGCCCTTTAAAACACATTCAGCTGTGAATTGTTCTGTTAACGGTTTTCAGGAACATGTCCTCATCTTTTCACACTTACATTAAAAAATCTTAGGGATGCAGTAGATATTTACTGATGACACAAAGGAGAAATATTTCTGAAATTGACCATGGCCACAGCCAGTCCTGTGATAAATGATTTAAAATTCAAGGTTTCACTCACTTTTTCTAGCTTTTGATTATCTCTCACAGCCTTCCTTGGGAAGAGGACCTTGCATAGGTGTCATCAAGTCCTGTACTTCATTCATGCAATAAAAAGTGGTCATATCTACCAGGGTAAGTAGGGTGACAACAATCTTCGTTGATCAGGATGAATCTGGGGATGGTTGCACAATACAGAAGAAATCTGCATAAAATGCTTGTAAGTAACCCTGCAAGTAAGAACATTTTCTCTCAGATTAGTGTTTCTAAGGTCAAGAATCAGTATCTATGGACATAATTAATTATTTTGCCTCTGACACATAGTGAAGCTGATATAAGATAGATATAAGCTTTTGTCATTACTTGATTACGTGATTCCTTATGTAAAAAAACACTGGTACCATAGGTTAGTGTGGAAAATGGGTTGAAGAAAATTAATAAATATTCGGTGTGTATTTCTCTTTCTTTAAACAGGAATGGAAAGTGAAATTCAAGGGGAATCTCTGGATCTTGGCGAACAATGTAACATAGCATGGATTCCATTGCAGCCTACTTCTGAAAACAGTGGGAAGATAAATGTGTGGCTGCAAGGCTTTATAAAAGGCTTTCTCTTTTGTTGTAGAGATGCTGGCATTCCATTATCAGACGATAACATTTTATAGCACTATAAATGTTAGGGGAGGATTTTCTGTGCTTTACAAATGCATATAGTTGAATTTAGTTTACCATTGCTAACCACATATATTGTACTTTTACTGTCTACATTTGTACATCATTGCAAACTCTCAAGCACATTGAAGGCTGATGAATAAAATACATGTTTTGAATACTGATTAAATATGAGTTAAATGGTTTAAAATCCAAAAACAACACTTGTCAGTGGGCATGTTTTCATTTACATGAAAAAGGTACAGCTTTACAACAACCCAGAAAGATCTGTTATGTAAAAGTCATTACTGAGAGGAATGCTTACTTCTTTACATAAATTTGCAACAAGACAATTATCCTTCTGGAGTGATTTAATTCATATTGTTGATTTCTCTTTTTATACTTGGAATTCAAATATGACTAATAAACAATAGCAAAACAGCTTTTTAAATCTTTTACATTTGTAATGACAGTTATGCTCTGCAGTAGCATTCTGGAGAAACGTGTCCCTCTTTTAAAGGTACAAAATAACATTGTATCTGTACAATATCTGCATATACACACATATACATGTATAACACAATGTAAAATTTCAAGAAATGCGTGTCGATCTTGCCATGATAAAATGTAATTAAGCCAGTCAAGTCATGTGAAACTATCCCCTAATGATGTCCTGCAAGCATGGTCCTGCAGCCATGTCTGTTGGTGGCTCACTCTCTGTCAACAAACAGAAATGTGCTGACTGCATCACTTTTACAACAATACTGACGGGGCCAACGTCTGTTTTTATCAGCAAAGTCATTAAATACATCCGCCATGCAAAGTAACAATTTAGCAGATATTAATCTGATTTTACTGACATCACTGTCATTTGATTTGCCTGTAGAAAACTAGATCAACATAGCAACATAATAAGGCTATAAATCTGTTCATCTGCTTCCAAATAACAGGTTCATGCAAGTCTGGTGAGAAGCTCTACCTTAAATGCCCTACAGGCTCAGGGTGATAAATGCCTTGTAGGCCGCTGACACTGACAATTTCTCAGGTATATGCTGAGTGAATGTGCTAATGATCAAAGAACTTGATTCTTGTGCTACATAGGTAGCTGAAGGGCAGTTATTGTTTAGGACAGTGTGCAATTAGTCAAAGAAGCTGTTCACATGCAGCTATTTTGTGGCTGTGTTTTTAATCGTGTGTGACTTTGCGTGGATGTTGATTTAGAATTCAGCTAATTGACGTTCCTTAATCTCAGAAATTCATGTCAAGTCAATTTCCCCTGTAGGTGGATTTACAAAATAAGCCTGACTCAAACTTGTGTTCCTATCTTTGGGACATTAGGATAACATGACAGTCAAACAGATATTGTCAGATAGCCATCAATACAGTTAGAAAGTCACCCATGGATGCACCTCTGACTGCTGAAAGCAGGAGAAACATGTTCCTGTTTCCTTGCCTGATTTTACAATGACTAGAGGACATGGTTACACCTGTTGGAATTCACTCAGGAAGAAAAACCCAGCTGAACAATTTGGCATCTGTGGTCTTGAGGAGAAGGAAAAATGTACATTGACCCTAGATGTTGCAACGGCACAAACCAGACATGAACCTCAGAGAAAACGTTACCTGTTCAGGGATTTGGAAACATGTTTGGAAGCAATGCCAAAGGCTGATAGGACATTCTCTAGAGGAACTATAAGTCTTTGCCGCTTCACCCTTCGGGCGTCCTCGTAAATGAAGCAGGGAGTCAGCACATTAAGTACTGTGACAGCAGTGACATGTCCTTAAAAGCTTGGCATTAGATGTCACCAATATTACTTTGCATCTTCAAGAGACTGTTGGGTGGTAGTCACAGATAAGATGTTAATAATTGGGTAGAGCAGAATTTGAAAATACACCTTTCAGGTTCCTTGCAGCTGCTTGGTAAATTTTATGGCCTTATTGAGTCTTTGTCACAGTCTATTGACAATTATAGGTTAAGGTGAGATAGTGTCTGTGTGATGAAGGTAATGACTGCAGAAAGGTATCTGGTGCAATGGGTTTCACTGTGACAGAGCAATTTTCTAATGTTCAAGGGCTGAGAGCGCCAGATGATTTATGTCTCATCCCCCACCCCACTTACCACCATGCTTTAAAATTTAACAATTGTAACACAGTCTTAAATAGGGGTTAAAGCCCAGGTTGTAACTCTAGGATTGATAACAGACTCTAAAAATGTCATCCTCAGAATAATAAAGTGAGCGCGCCGTGAATCAAAAGTTAGACATTCAAGTCAAACCCTGAGCAAGCACCACTTTAAGAAGTAGGTTATTTATGGTACATCATTTAATTTTACACTCATTTCAATGTAATGGCACAGGCAGGTTTGCTGAATGAAGATGGAATATGGGCTCAAACAGCAGCAAGGGCCAGAGGCATAAATGGCTTTTCATCACTGACTCATTTTTCCATCCTGCCTTAAAAATCAATAGGATGCCTTTATTTTTAAACCACTGGTGCAGAGAGATGGCAGTCAATAATACAATCCATGTGGAACAAATGTAGAACAAGCACATTGCAGTGGCTCTAGTAATGGTCAGTCTGTTGGTCGATCCACCAACACTGGCTCACGCTGATTTTGTATATCTTAACTACTACTATGTTCTGATGCAACATATTTTTTGAATGAACAAAGCATTATGTTTATTAATGGAAAGTGAGCCACAAGCAGGTGGTTGAGGTGGATAGGGGGCATGTAATGTGCAGGACTGTCAAACTGGCAACTGGAGTTTGACTCCAGAGTGCTGTGTGTGGTTAGGTTTAGGCGACAGAAGCATTTTGGTTAAGGTCAGAGAAAGATTGTGGTTTTGTTTGAAGTTTATTAAACCACTTGTGTGTGAAGTGACTGTTACATAATCTTTCCCTTACCTTAACCACATGGCCTAAACCCAACCATAAAAAAACTTTAATAACACTTTAATCGCAAAACTGGATGATACTCTACTACAACATTGGGTAGAAAAAAACAAAATACCCAGTGTTTCAGAATATTTTAATGATATGTTCAGTAGCAACATATTTTGATTTTCATGACATTTAATTGTCAACATATGCACATTATCTTAACAGAATGTATAATGCAGATGCAATTATGTACCGATGTGATTGATATGAGCTAATGTTAATTAGCAAGTGAGAGAATGCTGGCACATTAAACTAAGCTAGTTAACATGTTAAAACTTATACCCTATACCTAAAAAACATACACAATATTTATATGTCTGTGAAGATTCTCAGTTAGTATTTGTATGTATATGTAGTATATGTTTGTTAGGTATCCAGTTAAAAACAAGAGTCAGGATTATGTCCCCAAAATCATTGTACTAAGATGAAGAAACGGCACATGCATAATTTGATTTCATGCTGTTTTTATGTCAATATCTATGATTAATGTTACTTGAGTGCTGGTTCAACAGCTCCACAGCCACGTCCTTCCACAAGGTCAAACAATGTGTTCCTCTCACATGCAAACAAAGGTGATTCTTCCACCCTCGGCTCTGCAAACATTTCCCAGTGGCTGTGTCACTGCAATACTTTACACACAGCTCATAATGTGATGATTACACACTCTGCCTTATCAGGCCTCAGCAACGGTGATGTAATTTGAAGCACTAACTAAAATGCAAGCATACCAAGAGAGGCACGCAAGGTGTATTGTGGTGATGTAGCTTCCTGTTATCAGGCAGTCAGACAGAGACTGCAAGTTTACTGTTGCTGGAGTCTGAGCTGTGAATTGTTTGTATTGCTAATATGTAAAAAGTGCACTGAGGTGTTCAACACCAAACATGTAATGTGACGGTTTGGTGTTCCTTCATTGAACCCGTGCTCTGTTGTCTGTGTAAACAGGATCATTAGCCAACACTCCACTTTGTGCAAACGTACTAAAGGTGAGGAGGAAATCCAATCCTGCATGATGTCATTGCTGCTTTGGTTAACTCCTAAGTTTATTTTAACAGTCGGGGAAGGCGAGAATGTGTGCTGAGCTGTAGCTGTCCTCATAATGAGGAAAACCTCACTGTAAATCATGATAACATCCAGCTTCCTACTTGCAAAGTATGACTTTGGCATAATTTCGGGTTATGAAAGAAGGAAAGTATGTGTTTGTTTGTGTCTTGACTGTTTACTCAGAAATATATAGTTGTTACCATCCAAATAAGGGAGGATAGTTATATGTGTTTTTGTTTGTCCTGGAAACAAGACGCCAGGGTAGAGATATGTAAAACAAGACTATACAAATGAAAATGCTATAAGCAGAGATGGATAAGATTTGACATGCAAATGTTTTTTGACTTGTTTACAGGTTTTAGGCAATATTTCCCTCAAGGTTTGGACTCATTTCCCATTGTCTGTGGCATCATGAATAATTTTCTCAATGAAGTTTAATCATACAAATCGTATAGAAACAAGGAACTGACCTAATCATTAATCACATTCCAATCTTTATTAGTCATTTAATTACACTGATTGCAATTAATTATATTAATACTCCTTGAGAAAACTGATTTTGACATTTGACATATTAGTCTTCATTGGATAGATTCAGTTGTCACCAACAACTGCCACGCACCAACCACCAACTATCTGCAGTTACACATTTGTGTTGAGTTGAAAGTCTGTTAAAGAGCAACTAATAAAAGCTGACTCAAACAACGCAGAGGATTGTGCCCACATGCGATGTGCTAATCTTTCTGACAGACAAGTAAAGACGAGGCAACAGAGTCAGTGCAGGAAGGTCAAATCATTGCCTCAGAAACCTTTTTCAGTAGCTCCTTTTTTTTTTAAAGCTAGTGAAGGGAAGGTATTGTCTTCCTGTAGAGCAGTGCGTTCATCGATTAGCAATTTTACACAATCACTACAGTGGAAATTTAATTTTGCTTGCTAGTTTACGAATGTAAGAGCGTGTCATTGTAAGTTCAGGCTGTGTATCATGACCTTTTAAGACCCTGTGTTCTCCACAACAACAAAAGACACTCACGATGCATGAGCCATACAAAATCTCTTCCATGACGATGGAGAGTCCATCAAGCAGATCAGGTACATGTCTGCCCAAAACAACGTGTTCATTGTTAGTTTGATATGTCAGGGCAGGTTAGAGGATGGCAAAATGGTATCATCAGCTTCCAGTTTGGAAGACTAGAAGAGTCTTGAGCAACAAGCTCACAGTGACAATACCAATGTGCTGATAGTATGTAGCATCAAGTAGCTTATATTTAATAATTAGCACTAAAAACATACTACATCGGAACAATAATACAATAAATGTGATAACTTCTTTCACGTCTGAACAAAACTTGACTGTCACAATTCAATTATTTTCACCAACTTTTCAGTACATGCTCTGTGGTATTGAACAAATACAACAAACTGCTGCCAAACTGGCAGGATGGCGCCCCATTAGGTATGTTTCCTCAAAGAGTCATCATGGCCAAAGAATCAAGTTTTAGGTTTCTGTTTGTTCAACCTCTTGTTAGTGAGTGTGGAGCTAGTGTGGAGCTAGCATGAGTCTAGCACGATGATATTGACTTCTGCAATGTTTGAACAGGTGGCGACGTTATTATTTCACAGGCAGTGGGGTCAAAGGCATTAGTTATGGAGATGACATTATGTATTCAACAGGATGTAAAAAAAAGTCTCTTTGTTACAACTCTTGTTTATGAGAACAAGAAAGAGTCTTTTTGCTGGGAAAATCCCATGAAAATGTACAATATACTGTACACAGAGGCCTGATTGACATTTTGATAATTCAGTCCTTCCAAGTGATTTAGCTCAGGCACTCTTATCACATAAACATTACACTTGCACACATTGAAGTCAAGCGTGACGCGACAGCAACATTTGATCTCATGTATAAAAGGCTTGTGCAGACAAGTCTTGTGTGGAGTGAGGCTGGGTAACCTCTAAATCTACTGGGGCCATTAAAACAACAGGTGTTTAGTGAAAGCTCAGCTGCTCATTGCATGTGGTAGCTAGCTTGTGGTTTAGCTACCAGCAGCTGCAGGTAATGCTGCTAGGTCTTGACCTTAGGGGTCATAGCGTCACCCAGCAGTTGAGCATATGTACTTCTACTACAAACGCACTACAATGCTCTTCTGTAATAACCTACTGAATCTGAACAAACCCCCAACCTTGTTAGACAAGACTTCAAAGGTCTTGCTTGACTCGTGATTAATTGGTGGCCCCCATGTTTGCTGTAAACCGACTTAAGAAATGGACTTCATGCACAGGACTTCACAATAATCGTGTGACAGGCTGCAAAGCAGCTGTGCTTGTCAGACAGACGGGGCGCTATATTTTAATGCAGAGCTCTGCTGCTCTCTATTCAGGCTTTAATAAGTCTCAAGTGACAACAGAGAATCTATTCAAGCAAGACTTAATGTGCTTTTCCACACTGCCTTTAATATCCCATATCTATAAATCTCTGTTCATGCACTGTACATTTCATTTCAACTTTCTTTATATTCTGACCTAGATCACCTTTCATCTAAATGCAACCTCCAGAAACAGTAAATAGATTTTTATCGTCCAGACAAAAACATGTATCTTAAGCAACATATGTCAGATGTGATATATATTGTACAATAACCCAAGTGTTCAGTGAGGAGCAGTTAGATTGACTAACAGCTGTTGCACTTGGACAGTTGTCCTGAATTTCACAATGCTCAGACTATTATTCATTTAACACCACTATATGGTTGTATTTAAGTTTATAGTCATTCAGCTGATGGTTTGATAAGCTAGTTTAGTTGATTTAAAGATGGCATATGTTTTAACTGATATTTGTTTGGTAATTATTGTAAAAAGAATGAATACGTCTTTGCTCCGAGCGTGTAAAGAACAATCAAATACAAGATCATGCAAAAGCAGAACAAGCTGATTGAATCCAAAGGTCACTTTTATTTAATTCATTGAGAATAAATTCAGTACTATCACTTCGACAGTACTAGAACCACATTTAAGGTGATAAGACAGAGAACAGAAAACTTTCTCTGAAACTAGCACACAATAAATGCATAATGACTTCAGAAACTACACACTGAATGACTTTGTTTGGGTAAACAATAAGGTCAAAATGAGCTCAGCTCTGTTATAATCCATGTGACAAGTTTAAAACCTAAGAACAATCACTCATTCATTCCAACCTAAAAAGCACAGAAATGTACGTTTCTGTGCAATTTCATGCAACGAACAATAATACTTACAAAAAAACCAAAAACAAATACTGTGACATAATACCTTTAAATATCAGCTTTAGCAGCACTATGTTTCAGTAAGGATTTCACATACACAGTTCTTCATCTAGTCAAGTGTGTACTCAAACCACACTTTTCACATCTTCTCTTCAGAAAAGTATTAACACACTGCGGATTTACATTATCAGAGCTCTAAAATGTTCTCAAGGCTACTTTAGCTGAAGCATCAGTGACTCCATGCTAAGTTGATAAACAGCAGTGGCAGTGTTTCCTTTAAGGAATAATGTAGTGAAGGAATAATGAATTGCCAAAAGAAAATAATATAGCTATTGGCTAAATATTGCTAATCTGCTAACTGCCTCAAGGGTGTTTTCATGCTCTAAATTTAGTGGGAAATCACCCCCATAAGTAGACCTCAGACTGTAAAAAAATAGCCCTGCCCACTTTAGCAATATTGTGATAATCATGTTACATTTAATCCATTTATCTTAATACAGGAAATGCCAAAACACTAACCACAGTATCCAGTGAATATTTCAATCCAGAGCCACTGAATGTTTCTAATCCTATTAAACAAACTCTCTAAAATTCATTTAACAAATCAACTATCAACTGTGCACATGGCAAGCTATTTATGAATTCATAAAACTAATTTACATATTGTTTTAGGAGAGTGTGTCATGATAAAAGTCGTGATGATGACATGTAATATGTCTATTTGTAGCAGTCTTACATGGATCACAGTGTTCTAAGCTACATTGAGCTACAAGCTCCTTCATGATTATCAGTGTACGGTTGATATTTCAGTGTGCATATTTTCAAAGATAACTCTCTGGTGATTTGACTTAGTTACTTAGTTGTGAGTTATTGCTGTTATGAGTTCTCCTTCTGCCAGACATGACGACACACCTGCAAGGTGTGTTGGCACTTTAACTGATCAATCTTTGTAGATGTACTTATAAGTTTGGGTGTAGTAAGAAGTGTAGAAAAAGTAGTGAAGATGCTGTGTGTTTGTCAGTATTTGCACGTGTGTGTCTATGACAGCACAGTGAGCGTGACCGTTCCTTTGGTCCTTTTCAGGATGCCGACGGCTTCTTCATGCGTGACCCCCTCCAATGTCTGCCCGTTAACGGCCATTATCTGGTCGCCACGCTTCAGACGCCCATCCTCTGCTGCTGCCCCCTGAGCACACATGTAGGATTTTGATTAGTAACACACAATATGGCAGTAGTGCAAAGTTAAATTTGTTGTAACTTGTCTCACTTACCTTTCCAAAAACTGTTTTAACATAGATCGGCAAGTCTCCGTGGGGGCTGCTGTACCCTCCGACTATACTGAAACCCAGCCCGTCGGGTCCTCTTCCAAGAGTGATGGACTTATACTGAGGCGGTCTAAAGAGGACAGTTAGGGACTGTTTGTAAATTACTGGTTTGTGGAGGAGGGGGTTAATCTCAAACCTAAAAAATTATGAAAATGTAAATGGATTCCCACACAGTCTAATTCTAATATTTCAAATTAATATTAGATTGTTGAACTAGTACAACTCATGTAGCTATCAGAACTGAAGGTACACAGAGAATTTAAAATGGTGTACAATTTAAAAGCTAGTATGTTTTAATAAAGCCCGTAAAATTGTAAATTAGCAACTATAGTAATTATGTAATAGTGACCAGTTATTGGAGCTACTGACTGAACAGTTATTACCACTGTCAGTTACTAAATAAAGCACAGTCAGACTCTCATTGTAACCTCCACTCCCCCACTAATAATTATTTTATCATCCCTTAGACAGACTAAAATATTTATGCAAAATATTCTGTGTGTAAAAAACAGTTTATACCCGAGGTCATCCTGGAAAATACAGCTGGGTGTGAGACCTCCAGCTGCCTGCTCCTGAGCAGGGCCCGTCACGGTTGTGTCACCACCTGCTACCACCTACAGGTGCATGAAAACACACAAACATCCACACACTATTCTATTATGATACACTTGATTTACTGACAAAATAAAGATTCCAGCATGGTGGTGGCGCTGAATGAGGGAGACAAGTTTTATGGTACTTCAAAGCCTGCCGCTGGAAGCTTTCAACTGTTCTTTGGCCACAGATCAAATGAAGAATACAGCTCGACATCACCTGGAGATTATGCAACAGTGTCTGCAGGTTTTATCTAATATGAACATGAGGGCTGAGACAAGTGTCTGTGTGTATGTGTGGTGCGATTTGCGACCTGCAGCTGTATTGTGCCTGTGGCATTCTTGAGCAGAGTGACAGCCTGTGAGTGGCTCATGCCTTCAGCAGAGGTTCCACAGATACTGACGATGCGGTCCCCAATCTGGAAAAGTGACAGTTTCGTACAGTTTAATAGGATACACATGAGGAGCACAAACTTGGCAAATACTGTAGCGAAGCGGCAATTTCTATAGAAAGTTGGAAACTGCACATGCAGCTCGGTGCTTACGATTCCTTGCTCAGCTCTAATTAACTCCATGTTTGCAACAAATCAACTTTTGGGTATAAAATGTTGGACAGGAGTTGTGCAATATGTTTTAAACTCTGCACAAGAAGAGGACACGACACATTGGCTAAAATTATTTGAAATATTCAGTATATACAGCCACCAATGGCAAAACTATGCTTGTACTCAGCTCAGTCATTTCAGATATGCAGCACTGTCATCTCTCCTTCTGGCTGAACAGTTAAAGCAGCATGAAAATGCTATTCAAGAATCCTCCTATTCATTTACATGAGCCCTTCTGGAGGCTTAATGATGTGAATGCAGGAGTGGGAGATTTATGGGTATTGTCGTCCTCCAGTCTACGTCACACAGAGCAACAATTGTCAGTTGTCTGTCATTTATCTACAAAGGTCACTGCTACAGGCTCTAGGCTCTTGACCTTTGGTTGCATTTGTGCTTTGGCAACAGAGTAAAGTTGGCGGGAATGACATTGCTGTAAGTAATGGACATTTGTTGTATACACATTTTAATTTCTGCATTCTGCTAAAAGTCACATAAAGGTTACTGAGGTGTGAGCTTGGTACCTTGAGCCTCTGAGTCTGAGCAGCCAGGCCGACAGGATTCATCATGGCTATGAAGATGGGTATATCACCCAGGGGGCTGCCCACTCCGCCTGCTATACTGATACCCAGAGAATCATTGGGACCTTTAGTGAACTCCACTGTTCTGGTGTCCTGATGCTCGGGAGCTGTGAGGAAGAAAAAATACTAAATATTAGCATGTTTTGCCTTATGGCCGTCTTTGTTGTATGTTCTATAGATTAATATCACTTCTGAGGATACTTACATTCCTGACTCCCACTTAGTTTGTCAGGGTCACCAGGAAGGTTTCCAGAGTCTGAACATGCCTGAGAGGCCAACCTGGAAATGCCTGTTTCACTCATCTGAAACAAAGGCATTCAGCACTTTTATCTCATTTTTTGTTGTTTATTTCAACATATGATTTCCACTCTATGCCCTCGACAGGGTAATGAGTGATACCTTACCTGACTAGTCTGAGACAGCCTTCTTTCAGAGTGGAAGGGTCCAGCTTTAAACCTCCCCACTTCCATTTTTATGGGCCCCATGCAGCACTGCAAGGCACAACATTGTTGTTTATTTAGTTCATTTTAAAGCAGATGTTTTATTCACTACCTGTGCTAGATTTTGTTAAGAAGTGTGGTAAATGTACCTTGAGTAGTGCTGCCACGGCCTCCTGAGTGCCCGACCTGACATCCTCACCGTTGACTGACATGATCTGGTCGCCCTGCATCAGTCTGCCGTCAGCGTCCACCAAACCCCCTTTGACAATATCAGACACAAACACTCCTGTGTCATTCCTGGTGGGAAAGGAGCGCAGACAAAGACATGACAGTGAGACAACCCATCTATCACTGCTGGTGCTTCTATGTTGGCACATACTGAGTTTTTTCTGTACCATACTCCTATCATTCTCCAGAGTTCTGTTTTAGAGCCTGTTATGGATGATACACTATTGATCCAGCACTTTAACATTTTTCCAATGGACGTCTGCAGAAAAACGGCTTATACGTCTTGGAAAACCACATACAAACAGCTGGTAAAATGTAATATTTAATAGCAAAAAGTGTGTTTACCCCCCAACTGAGACTCAGTGAATGTGTTTTCCATCTTGAATCCTCAAGCTACCGCATATTCTTTAGAAAAGACATTATCCAGCCTGTCATTTATCATTATCTTATTTCCTCTGTCTTGGTTACAGTTTGAGAATCACTGTTGTATTAAGGGCATATTAAGAACCAAGTCTTGGGAACTGTGATGACAATTGTGTGACATTTTCTTGCCCCACCTCAGCACCAGACAAATTTTAGTTTGGAGTCTTGGTGGCTTGGCTATGTGTCGTGATGGTAACTTTGGGTAAGCCTAAATCAAAAAACTTGTTACTGAAATACAGTAAAAAAAAAACTAAAAAAACAGTATGTCCATGTTTGTCTCTGGTGTATGGTTAATACAGTAAAAGTCATATTAGCTTAATTGCAGAGAAGATGATGCCTTTTTTCCAAATAACGCACATCTCTACTGAGCTCTTTGCATTATCTGAGGTGCCATTCTCCACGTTGATAAAGACTAACACAAGCAGAAGCTGTGAAGCAAAGCAACTCGATCCCAGTCAGTCCCCAGTGCCAGAGGTACTTGGCTGTCACATCTCCTCACCACTAACTGCTAGCTTGTAATTTCCATTTTAGCCGAGAGTTCTAGGTTGTCTCTTATGTTACTGTCTTTTCCATCCTGTTGAGCATTTTAGCTGTTTTTTCCACTTGTACAGCAAAACTGCTGCGACAGAGGCAAAAAACTGATCTGCCTACTGCGGTCCAAACTCTTATTTGACCTCAATCTGTAACTTTTGCCCTGCAGTTTCTATACTTTTCTGACAAATGGATTTAAACACTTCAACTTAGACCCAAGTATGTTAGCTGCAAACATTTACACACTGAAAGAAAGCTAGAGATTGCAGAAAGAAACTTGTAAAAACACACATAAATACACACAGTTGGCAGTTCCTGTGCATGTATAAGTCATTCCTGAAGCTTGTCCCGAAGGCGAGATCAATCACCACACTCCATACACCTGACAACAGCACACTGTTGTGTCTGTGGACCAACAACCTGCAGTCCTTTTCCCACACGTGTCTTAAACCGTAAATGCTCTAACAGAGAGAAAATCCTGAATTGGCTTAATGTGTAATACAGTCCACAATGTGCCAGCTCATGACATAGTAAGACTATGTGTAAATCTTGCTTCACAGCTCCAGTGGGAGCACGAGGAGCAACACTCATAAACACAGCAAACGTGTGCTTACAGCCTTGTTCGTGGCAAAACACTTAGGTCAGGATCCCCACTGGTGCCACTGAAAATGACTAAAACACAAACCTCTGGTGAGGTGCTGAGTCACTTCTCTGTTTTATGACGTTTGCCATGTTAGCAATCGACCCAGACAGATAGTAATTTAACTATAAAATCACATTTAAAACCCATCATAAAAGCATGATGTGTTCATGTTAGGTAGAACAATTCAAGACTTTCTTCTTCTTCTTCTGCTACAGCAGAAAGAAAACACCAAATATGTCTTCTATAGTCATAAGAGAAATGGCATTTTTTACTGAATCCACATGTAAACGCCAAATACAAAACCTTTTCCTTAGTAACTAAACCCAGTTACATTGACAGTTCTATAAGGTTAAAGGTCTAAAGATGGTAAAAACAAGTATAACAACTGTCATGTTATGTTACAACTGTTATTTTAACACTATTCTCTACATATTCTCACTATCACTACATGATATTTAAATGTTTATTTTTGTTAATCAATTACCTCTGGTCCCGTGATCTGCATTAAAAAAATACAAACAGTGCAATTAATCTCTTACACTACTAGTTAGGTATGTTTCTTACCTTTATCAGCCTATAAAAGTTATCAATCATGTTTGTAGATCGGCTATTCTAACACACACTAAGTAAATGTTTAATTTTTATACAAAGCTCATTTAACATTATAATAAATCCAACTGTGCTATACATTAAGCAGCAGTGCTAATAATAAATCTCTCACCTCCTCCCTACAATGCTCAGACCGAGACCCTGGCCAGGCTTCTTGTGCAGCTCCACAGGGAATGAGTCCCACAGGTCTTCCTCCTTGTACTGCGCCTCGTCCCTGTAGACCGTCAGCCGAACCCTCTGCGGCGTCTGCCGGAGCACGTTGATGGCTTCATCGTGACTGGCTGCACGCAGGTCAATGCCATTCACCTGTGACAAGAGAGGAAGACAAATTATTATCTGTATGATCCACAAATCAGTATCCTCTTTTTTTTTTAAAACAATAATGTAAGTCAAGATAAAGTAGCTGTAAATTGTATTTATATATTTTTCATTCACAGTTGGGGACATTATAGTATTTAAAATATCCAAAAAAAGTCCTATTGTTGTACTTCTGATTGAAATAAAAAAGTGCTAACAGCCTAAACATTTTAAGGACTAAGGTCACTCTTCTTCTTTAGAACTGCTGAGATATCTGAACACTGGATCATAATATTTAAACCACGGGGTGATGTTAGAACACGTAGATTTGTCTAAAGCGAAGCAGCCTTCCCACAAAAGTCTTGAGAGAAGCTCCACTGGTCAGTTTAAGGACTGATGTGTGTCCAGCTTCTTTTTCCAAATTAAAGGAGGGAAATACCCCATTAGCTTTCGCCATGGACACACAAAAGATTTTTCCCATAGCAGCTAATGGCGTCGATGTGTACTGGGAAACTGCTCTTACGGCTCAGAGACAGAAATGAATTGTGAGGGTAATTAAGTCATAAGGGTGTGTGTATGTGTGCGTGTATGTGTGCCTTTTAATTTAGAGCTACTGACTGAGCTACCATGACTAAACTCCTGAGCTCCACCCCTGGGCTCCCTCTGTGACAAAGCATGAGGTCAGATGGAGGCCAAATCTAAGTTGAGCTTGGATACTTAACTTGTCAGTGCACATAATACATACAGGATTCATACTAGTGGTTGCAACTAATCTACATTTCACTCACTTTCATTCTTCCGTACGTGTCCTCACCAATAGTGCTGAGTTGCCACATGAATGTATATTAACTTATTTACCACACAGTTTTGCAGTATTTATGTATTTGATTGTATAAATCCAGGCTTTTCATGTTCAAACTCGTCAGGCAGTCACATCTGAGTTACTGAAACGTGTTCAGCCTCTTTTTTTTTTTTTATCTAAGTGACACGTAATGCTCATTACACTGTACCACACCTCTAGGATTTGGTCTCCTGCCCATAGCCTGCCATCTTTGGAGGCTGCCCCTTCTTCATAAACTTCATGGATAATAATGGCCCCCTGGAGAGAGAGAGAGAGAGAAAACTGACTGAAACAAAGTGAGGAGACTAAGAGTGTTTATTTGATCGATAGGAGAGGGATACAGGAGTGGAAATAGTGAGAAAAAAAGTACAAAAATCACATTCAAGGATGTAATGATTTTAAAAATGACGTATACATTTGGATTCTCAGTCTGATCGTGTATATTCCTGACTTCCAGTGTGTTTTCTCTGCCTTCCAGTGTGAGTGTCATTTGGGGTTCAGAGGTTACATTCCAGGGCTGGATATTGTCTGCTGCGGCTGGGGCCAGACAAAGAGCTGCTCTCCCAAAGCCTGACTGAGCAGGCAGATTAAATGGGCTGAGAGGAGGACAGCAGAGGCGGCAGCAGGAAGAGGAGGCTGTAACATCATTTCCTACATTCCTGAGCTGCCACGGGAATTTCAAACCCAGGTTATACCACCACCAAAGATTCTAAGTGGGTGGCATTGTGGGTGTCAACTGACAGCGTACAGTCACGAAACATCTACAAATCATTGCAAATTTACCGTTCGGATTGTTTGGGTATCTTGAATAGGTAATTGTATCCTCCTCACATTAGAGTAGCTATTTAGTAACGTGCAAAAGCAGCATAAGCAGACTTCTGTTCTTTTTTCGTATTTTTTTTGCCTCCTACCAGCAGGGTGTCGCAGCCCCCCACGATGCTGAGACCCAGGCCTGTGCGGCCCTTGGAGATGTCGATGGTGGTCTCACAGCCAGGGATGATGGGACAGGTCGCCGGATCACAGGCCAGTGTGGAAGGAGTGGAAGAGCGACTTGGGCCTAACATAAAGGAAGCTAAGTGAGATGTCATGTAAAAAAAAAAAGTAACCTATTCTCACATCAATACTCATATCAATATTTGTTAATTAAGACAAATTCGATTAAATCTTGTAGTTATGAGTAGACTCACTAGTGGCTGCTTCCGCCTCTGTTGTGGTGGCGCTAGGCATGCTGGGTAAGCTGACAAGGACTCCTTCTGAGCAGTCTCTGTCCTGGCAGCTTGGCTGGGGAGAGGAGAAGGAGGAGGTCTCATTTGTAGAGAAGGTTAGCTTCACTGGACCTTTGGTTTTTCTCAGTAGAGAACTGACCTAAAACACATTAGAATTACTAATCAGATTCAATCTTTATGCTGTGGCTGCTGTTGTTTTCCATATTTACTACGTCTTCGTTACACTAAGAAACAAACTTCAAATTGTAGTTGTTAAAGATAATAAAAGATAATGAGTCGTGCTTATCTCCAGTGACTGTACTGCACCTTTTCCACAGTGTATCCCAGGACTGATTCACCATTCACAGCGAGCAGTTTGTCTCCGGGTTTCATGCAGCCCTCCTGCATGGAGCAGATCATAGCTTTTCTTAGCAAACCTAAGCTGACTGTATTATGTACAGAAACCACTTGTTGTTTTTTTCTATGTAATGTTTACTACTCACTGTACCTTGCCTGTATGTCCTTTTCCTTCAGATATACTCTGAATTTCAACTCCGCTCTCAGTGTTTCCCTCGACAAAGGTGATGCCAAGTCCCCCATCCTCCTATTGAAGAACAGCAGGATTAAACAGAGCTGCAGCAGCTACTGAGATAGATAATTAGTCCCAGCATCACCTTGCATCCTTCCTACATCTGCTCTTTTGTTTCTAGACTTTTTGGGATTGTGTTTTCAAATCAGTGAGTTGCCAGGATGCTGTTGTGTTATTAGCATAATCCCCTGTTGCCTTATACACCATATAGACCCAGAGAGAGGGCTCCCATCCAGGTGCTTTTCAAACAAAGTTCCCCTGCTTTTATTTTGTATGTTTTTTCCACTTTTTTGGTAAGATTTTGGGAAGCCCCCTGGTGAGACCTCTACTGGCATCCCAAAACACTGGAGCTGAATCTTATTTTATTGGTGGAGTTCAAAGTATCAAAGACATCTGAAAAAAGTCTGCACAATCCGCATACTTCAACGTGAACAGTTTCCTGGAAAGACAAGCGGCTGCCGAGTTATTCTAATTTATCTTTCGATGCTTTCTGCATTGCAAGGAAGTAGACACCACAAGGGGTAAAAATCGGTTCCTTTTTTATTACTGAGCCTTTACGTCCCTTTGGAACTTCTCCCATTCACTCACAGTTTTGTTTATTCACCCTTTTATTTGACAATTTTCTGTCTCTTTTTTCTGTCTTGGCAGCTTGTCACACTGTGTGCTCCCTCTCTGTCTTTCTCTGACACACCCCACTGACTTTTTTGTGAATATCTCCCTCATTATGGCGTTGCTTCCAAAACCTTTTCTCTATGATTGTGTTCATTCTGGTGATTCAAAAGAACAGGATTGTCCTGCATGCATGTGATTTTTTTAAGGGACATCTACTGTATCTCACCTTTGGCTTTATGACATGATGGACATATTTGGAAGCATCAGCATCGCCATTAGCAGCAGTTGTTTCCAGCTGTAAGGAAACAGGCAATACTTGGTACAGTTTGAAGTAAATATGTGAAATGTGTGTTTGTCTGTGTGTTGCCTGGTGAGAATTCAGTACTGTGAGCATCTACACAACTGTTTGTGGCTTTTGGATGTCTTGGGAGTCACACGCAGGCTTGGGATGTTGGGAACGCCAGAACCTCATAAAGTGACTTTTAGGAGTAAACACGTGAAAATAATTCCACTGTTTGACACAGGGTGAAAACTGAATTATATAAGTGTGGTGTTGAAATACTAATAATGGTTTTGTGTTTTTAATAGCTGGAACTTTTCCCCACAAGTTTCTCTGTTCGAGTGCTTGTTGATGTGTGCAATGTCATGTGTGGTCACTGAGTCGTACCTCAGGGTGAGGCTCCGCTATGTCTCTCTCGTGCTCTCTCACAGGTCCCACAGCCATCTGGCTCAGCGCCTCAGTGTTCCTGTTACAGAAAGTCATAACTCATGAAAATCGTTGCTCCCCTGCTTTGTGACAAGGGAGCCCATGATTTACGTGTCCTGATCACAGTGTCTGTTTCAAGGGGTCAGTGAACGGATGCGAGTTAAGTTGAAGGTTAAGCAGTGTAATTCTGAAAATGACTGTTTGGAGGAGGGTGAAGGGTCAAACTAGTCTGTGGTGATATGTCAACTGCTATGTTCCTATTCCATGCTACTGTACATACAAACTCCATACAGTATGCACTATATAGTAATCTTTATTGTATTCTATTTTGCAGAGTATACAATAAATTATCAGGCTTAAGTATTTTCTCCATCTGCAGAAAGTAGAATTTCTACTATTTGAGACACAAGCTATAGTTAATCATACAGTAAACAAGTGAATCAAATGTCAACCTGATTCATTTTTAACACATTTTAAAATTAAATTCTTTTGACAAATATATGACAGATAACTGGAAATTAATTTAATAGTTATAAATAAATATGTTTATTTTTATACACGTGCATGTGTGAAAGAAGCTCTCGATCACTACTCAGGATGAATTACATTACCTCGCCTTCAAGTGCATCCCTTTTATAAATCACAATAGCTCCCTCTGTTGGATTTTAAATGGCATTACAATAAATGTGAATTTTCCCAGGGCACTGTTGTACGCAGCTGTTGCCGTGGAAATGGGTTTATAGAAGCGGGAAATGGGAAGAACAAGTGTTTGCATACCTGACAAAGATGATTTTGACTTTAGATGGGGAGCTCTTGATGATGGAGGATGCATTCTGGTGACTGTGGCCATAAAGGACTTGCCCATTGATCTAACAAAATGAAATATAGAATTATTGCACAGCATTGAAGAAGCACATGTTAATTAAACATGTTTAAATTCTAGATTAGATAATACAATAGAAAGACAATCAACATTTCTAATGAACTGAGATCCGCAATCAACACACATCTCACCTCCAGCAGCTCATCCCCCACTAACAGACGTCCGTCCCTGCCAGCTGCCCCGTTGGGGTCTATTCCCACCACAAAGACGCTCATGCGAGAGCGGTCCCTGTTCCCCGCCAAGCTGAGGCCCAGGCCCGTCTTGCCTTTCTCCAGCTCAATCATGTGTAGGACACCTGGGAGGCTGCCATATCGCTGGATTATGTTCTCTGAAAAAGGCAAGATGAAGTCGTGGCAGACAGATGTAAGCTGACAGCAATGCTGAACAAGAGCCAGGTTTGTCTTGATCCTGAGCTTCCATATCCCTTCACGTTATGTTGCTCTAAAATGGGGCAGGTATCTGGATTTTATAAAATGCACAAGCACAAAAAGTAAAAGTTTTACATGTCGGACTGTACTTTTTTTTGTCTCAGGCTCACTGTTTATCTCTTTGTCTCAGACTTGTCTCTATTGTTCTCGCTCCAGTCCCTTCTCTTTCTCACCACCTCTCCTGTCTCTGGTGTGTTAGATAGCCGCTGTTCAGACCAATGGGCTCATGTTGTTCTGGGCTCCATGCCACTGTTGAAGCATCAGTCCTGTACTAATCTCCGCAACTCACCTCCCTGGGCCCAACCTCATCAATCTTATCCCCACAGGATGGGTTCTGTCTCCCTAACACGCACACATTCTCTACAGTCCCAGGTGTTTGGAGGCTGGAAGTCTGTCCTTTATGCTGGTTGCCTGAGTTGAATGTGACCCATTCACCATGAAGCAGTGAGTTCATCCTACAGTTGACATTTCAGTATCTGCTGGATGCTAATAGCTCAATAGGGACATTGAGTCCTTCCGGATCTGCTAAGGTACAACCACTTCAAGCAAGGTAATCACACTTTTATTGCAGATTTGGTGGATTTATGAGAAAGACATACATTTAACTTGGGGGCCCTCTAGTGGCAGTTACCTGACAATGGTACAGCAAATAAATACACTTGACTCTCTCCATTAACTGATTGTGTTTATATTAAACTTCCATGAATATATGCATGAATCACAGGTCATGCTAATATTTTTGTGTATTCTTACACTGTACATACCTGGTTAACTTCTGAAATTAAATAAACTACATATTTTATTTTAATAGAAAATATACAGTAACTGCACCCTTGGAAACAGAGACTCTGAACTCACTCCAGCTGTATCCAAACTCATCCTCCACCTCCTCCTCTGCCTCAGCAGGTCTGCCAGGAATCTCCGTCAGCGTATCTGTATCAGTCTCTCCCACATGGGGCACCACTGGCAGGGGGAGGACAGTGCTGGTGGGAGATGCCTTTGCCGCTTCACGCTTCACAGGCTGTCACGCCACAGATTGAGTTGGAAAATAGTTAGCAAAGAGAAAGAAAGGATTTCTCTTGGTATTTAAGTTCAAATCAAGGTGATGTAAGGTTTAGGATAAGAAGGCACAGGAGAGTTGTAAATGTAATCAACAGAGGCCATATGCTTTGTTTATATCAACAGCATTTTAATTATAGGCTAAAAAATAATTTTAGGCTAAGTAATATGATTCCAGAGGATCAGATTTAAGCTAATCTGCCTATTTCAGTTACAGCTTTAAATTGACGTGAAATTACACTACTCACAAAAAGTTAGGGATATTTGGCTTTCAGGTGAAATTTATGGAAAACGTAAAAAGTTCACACTAC
>JAUMHL010000011.1:5052798-5085389 GCA_032362345.1 Sandelia bainsii
ACATTGAACAGTTGGACATGTGCATTCAAAAGTTTAGGGAAGGTCACATTAAGTTCACCTGTAAAGGTTATAGTGCGCTTTAGGTTCATCCTGAAATTTCACCCGAAAGCCGAATATCCCTAACTTTTTGTGAGTAGTGTATATTTATAGAGCTAAAATGCAACATTTATTTATTTGTTAATCAAATCAAATATTCACCCATTTGATATCCACATATTAACTTACCTGAAAACCAAGAACAAAAAATCAAACCTTTTATCTAGATCTAGTCCCCCATTGAAGTGCTGATTGTGTTATTTTTTTAAAGGAGGCGGCAAAAAGGTAAAAGTGCAGGACAGAATGTATCGTGATTTCACAAAAAATCCACAAAGGAAGTCAAGAGAGCCAGAGGACATGTTAGGACATGTACAAGTATATGCATGTACAGCATGTTAGAATATATCAAATGCATGAACTGTTTCATGCATGCAACACATCTATACAAGCATACACAGAGGGGAGAAGTGGAAAGCACAACACAGAGACCAACAAACCTTAAACGGGGTAGGAGTGAAAGGGTTAGTTGGGAAGAGGCGGAGGAAAAGTCTACAGTGACTGTCACCCTCCTATAGAGAAGAGACAATGGGCAACAACTTTAGACGACAACACATTTATGACAGATCCCAACATCTATTGACAAACATATGCCGCTGCTGTTTTCGACATCATATCTGGTGTTCACGGCGAAAAGTTGAACACAACATCTCTAAAAATGTACCACGGGTTTTACTGAATTTGATTTGAAACATGTTGACATTTAAAACCCGATTCCTTTTGCAACTTTTCAAAAGTTGACTGTGAAACAACAAATACGAAACACAGATACAAGTTGGCAGTAAAGGGTAATTGAAAATACCGACCTTGTTGTTGTTCTCCTTTGTTACAGCTGCAGGTCTCTCCTCGCTGGAGTCTGCTACTGATGACTGTTGCATGAAAGACATACATGAAGATAAATCACTGTACTGTAACAAGGAAATTCAAATTAATTTGTGTCATGCATGGAGAAGGAATTTATAATTTTCACTTCAATGTCATCAGTGAGTAAAAGAAACTGAATTATTCTGATGCACAATGTGAAAAAGTAATCCCATAAATATGAATAAGTTAATAAAAAAGCATAAATGTTCTGAATGACTAAAAGCAGTCTCATGCAGCATATGCTGTATCATGAAAAGCCATCTGTTTAGGAATGTAACTACTGAAGAAAAACCCACATTTCTTAAATACAGAAAAACTTTCACTTGTTTCTTTCCGCCAAATTGAGGCCAGAGTAAGAACTGAGGCACACGCGCACTCTCAGCCATGCCCAAACACTGATGTGAAAAAGCCTGCCCGGCACCACATGTCTGTCCAAGCTTGACCATTTCTTCCCAATGACTGAGCTTAAAAGGTTTCTCCAGAAATTCTGGCAATAAAAAAAAAAAGAAAAAAAAAAAGAAGATATTTCAGATCTTCACATTTGTGTTGTCTGCCTTCTGGCTTATCATGTTGTCGTCTTTACATTGGCAATGAGTCACTTGGGAGAGGTTTTCGGGGATAATTGGGAAAAATTGTGCCTTCAAAGCCGGCGACAGGAGGAAAATAAAATGCACTTATAATAAAAGTCTAGGATTTTACCTTTTGTTTGGAGCAACAGAAGGACACATGAAAGCACAGATGGAAAGATAGACAGTATAAATAAAGGCAACATATGCTTACAGATGAGTATAGATTCAAAAACACATACCCACACCCATAAAAAACTAAACAAAGTTTAGAATTTGGACCAATTTAAAAACATTTTAATTAAACTGGTGGCTATTTTGAAACTAAACGAAACATCTAGATGCGGTAAATCAGAATGCAGACAGAAACACGTTTTTTGTAATAGTTACTGCAAGAAACACACACATGCACACGTTTTCATTCTCTTTTTCGTTCACATCATGCAACTCATTGTTAACACAGTTTGCCCAAATCAGAGCAGCACAGGTCAAGTGAAAGACACACCAGAAGACAAGCAGGCAGACATAGAGACATGGAGTAGCTTTCTAACCTGAGGAAGGGCAGGTGCTAAGTAGGTTTGATTAGTGCAGCGAAGGCTCGACCCGTGGTGGCTATTTAGCTGCAGAAAGGGCAGGGGCAGCTTCTAAAAGCGACACACAGGACCAACAAGCTGACAACATGACGAATATTTAATATGACAGCTGAGCCTTTCTGACAAAATTGAATCAGAGGCACCCGGGAGAAATAAAAAGCAGCGTATGGAGGGCAGAAGAACCTCAGGTTTTATTTAAATGAGGAGTCATTAAACAAGAGGTTTGCTTGAGGACTGCTTCCTCTGTGTTTAAAAAAAAAATCAGAGCAAAAACCCTTTCTGTAAAATAGTTAACAAAATGTTTCAGAAATTCCTTCAGGCTACCTTGAGATTATTCACTGCTTACAAGAGAAGAATTTGAAACTTAAAGAGAAACAGCGTGGTTATGCTATTATGCTCTCTAGGTAGCCCTCAGTGGCATTTAAAAGCTGTATTACTGACCTGCCACCAGCACTTACATATATCAACTAGTCATAATTACTTTTCAAACTATTCACTGCATTGATATGAATGACATTTCTTTATTAAATTTTATTTCCACTTCTTCTAGCCACACAAGCTTGTATAATTTCCTTACTTGCTTTTCTATTGCTTTGCTCTCAGTAGGTACCTTGATAGCCAAAGAGAGCGATAAAAAAAAATGTAACCCCCATGGTTAAACTGCATGAAGAAACAGCATGAAGATGGATGAATGCTGGTATTACACACCTTCAGGTTTTCAAAAATATTATATTGTTATTTATATTGTTAATATCTGTGATTAACTGATTTTACCACTTGCTCACACTTTTATGTCATTGTTAGCATTGTTTCCGCTGTGATAAAAATGTCCTTATTTTGTTTTTATTATTTTTCTCCCAGCAAGAATCTCCAATTCTATTTTGTCTTTATTCACATTAATACACACATATTATGTGTGTATCAAAGTCAAAAGTAGAAAAGACAGACCCAGCTTTCTGGGGATAGGGAAGATAATGCAACAAAGATTGGGTGTGATGGATAGCTGATGGAGGAGAAATGAGAGAGACAAAAAGGCAAAGACAGATTACCTGACGTGTGTGATGTGGCATGCATGTGAAAGCAGTGGTGTGTTTCTCTACTGCAGGTGATGGAGCTGGGCTATATACTGACTCAGGCTGAGAAAGCAGTGTGGAGGAACAGAGATGGAGATTTAAAGCAACTCATAATGCAATGATCAAAAATTAAGTGTATACACTTATTGTAGGGACATAAGGTATTCATCATTTGGAGAATTACAGTTATTTGCTGCATATTAAATAATAACATTTATACTGTTCTCATTTCTGTATGCTAAATACGAAACAAAGCCGCCAGTTAGCTTAAAAGAAAAAGAGAGAGACTGGAAACGGGGACACAGCCAGTGTGGCTCCATCCAACACTAACAAACACCCGACATTATTGTGATAATTTGTTATCTTTAGAGGCAGAACCATGTCTGCCTATATTTGCCAACTTTGTGGTAAAGGCCTCCTGATTGTTATGTTAGCTTCACAGTCAGCAAACAGAAATGTGGGTGATATCAGTCTTCTCATCTCTACAAATAAGCGTTTTTCCTGAAATTGTTTAACTGGACAAAAAGTGTAAAGCTAACAAAAAAAAATATTTTCACCTTTTCCTATGACGGCCTTGTTAGCAAACATCCTGCAGATGCGTAGCAACATTACCATTCATTTCGAGTCTCCTATCAATCTAATTAATGTATATTCACACTCCTCTGAGCTCTGTTTTTCATATTCATCAACTCCTGAGGGAAATATCAGCTGTTAAGATGAGCTACTGTAGTTGCTAAATGCTCCACTGTTAATCAGTTGCTAACAATCTGCTGTTTGATGCTCACCATTGTGTACTGTAGGTGTTTTTTCTATAAGCTGCTGCTTACTATTACTAAAATATTGACTATGGTAATGTAGATTAAGATTTTTAGATTTGTTTTGTCACCCCACTTAGTGTCCTGCATCTGCTACATTACATTACATGAGTTGCTACAGGGGTTAATGGGAATGAAAAGGAGAAGATGTGGGAATATCTCACAAACGTGCATGAAAAGTGATTGACTATGAAGAGATCTAACACTGGAGCCAAGCCAGTAACAGCCCCAGCAGGAAACAATTTAGTCATGCTTTAAAAGCCCGAGGGCACTTTCAAACAACAAACAGTGTTGTTGATATGGTGCTTTCCAATGAGCGTCACACTTAAAGGTTAAAACTTGCTAATGTATTTAATATGTCATGCAGGATTTCCTCTTGTTGTCATAAAAAAAATTCAAAACTACCTTCTAGTAACATTCAAATGCAAGCCAGGTACTACAGGCCGTACATCAACAAAGTATGTTGTTATTATTTAATTTTTGAAAGTGCCCTAAATGGCCTTTGCAGACTACAGAGTGAGGAAATAGTCAGCTTCAGATTATGAGGCAGTTACTAGCTACTACTACTACTTAAATTGGTTTGACGCTATGGACTTACCCTAGGCCTGTGAATAATACTCTGGACCAAGAAGGTGACAGGGTTGCCTGCCCTGCGTATGGCCTCCACTGCCTGTTCGTGACTAGCATCTCTTAGGTCTACTCCGTCCACCTGACAAAGAGGTATCAGAAAAAAAAGAGTAGGTCAAGCATCTGAAATCTCCACATGCCTGTGTGATCTGACTTGGATTCCTTTACCTCTACGATCCTGTCTCCAGTCTTCAGTGTCCCATTCTGTCCAGCAGGACTGTCCTCTAGGATGTGTTTGATGAAAATACCCCTCATCACCTCTCCGTTGCTCAGGCGGCTGCCCATCCCTCGGCCCCCAACAATGCTGATACCCAGGGACTTGCCTGGCTCCCTGAAGAGCTCCACTCTGAGGAAGGTACCAACATGCTACATTTTTAACTTTGTTGCTATGACTCTGATACTGATTTTACTCTGTCAACTGTATTTATGACATGTTTAAAAAAGTAGGTTAGAAGGTTAGATACAGAGGGTATGTACTCACTTCCTAGGTTGGTTCCAGTTGCTGTATGTGGCGCTCTCCTCTCCCTCTCCATCTTCACGCTCAGGGAGGTTAGGAATATCTCTGAAAAAAAAAGATGAATGTTTGATAAAGAGTTAAAGACAACAAACATACCGTATGTTACGCTAAATAAGATTAATTAAAAGTAGCATGTGGAATTTTGTACCACCGGTAAGCTACTGAGCAGTAAGACCTATTATAGTTTATTTCATCTTATTCCACTAATTTTCAGAAAGTTGCAGTAACATGCAAAGAAGGGCAGCACTGCCTGAGCAAAGGTGAAGAACAAGAAGACTACTTGCTAACAGCAACTCTGCTGTTGCTGCAGCCTTTTGTCCTCCACACGTTCTTGTGAAAAGCACATGTGAAAAAAGAAACCTGGTTATGTGTATACATGGCAGAGAAACCTGATTTCCTCGACCAGAGCTCAACAGTTAAGAAATTAGAAAGAAAGCCAACTGTAACCTTGCTACTTAAGTGCATGTAAGTTCCTGATTGTTAACATACAGGATTGGGTTTGCAGTGTTTTTTGAGAAAGGAAATGAACATTTGTTAATCCTCACAGGTGCGTTTTGGTGAGAAACATTAATGTAAACATACCTTGTGTTTGTTTACGAGAAATGTCAATAGAGCAGCTTTAAGTTTACCTGGTTATCTATGTAATTAAATGTAATTACAAAGTAATGAAAAAAAGTAGCTATAGTGGTGTGTGGGGACGTACTTTGGAACTGGAACGGGAACTGAAGCTGCTTCAGAGAAGACATCATCTTTAGCCTGCTCTAGACTGGCCTTAAACTCCTCCAGATATTCTGCTGGAACATATGTAATTCTGAACAAACAAACACACACACACACACACACACGTACACAAATAAGTCAAACATTTCTTCGCTTTCACCATTTAAGAACCTTTGTGGCTATTATTCCCTCCTTCAGATTCAACTATGTGCACAATAGTGCAAATCCCTTCTCTATAAACAGCCCAAGGTCAAATGACAATGAATTATATATTATATTTACTGTTCGAAACATATGTTTACCTTCATAAATGTCTGATCAAATCAAGTCTTCTACCACCTATTGTGTGGTGAACATATGACAGATTTGAAGGGCATACATCATTCATGAGCGGGTTACTAATTCATGTAAAGAAATGAACCGAAAGCTAGCTGACAAAATCTGACATCCACTTAAAGACCTATAAACCGATTCTGAAGGGCACATTAACACATTTGAGGGAAGCTGACAGATCTTCAACAGATGGCTCGATTTGGTTTTTTTACCCACGACAGCATGCGCACAGAGATGAAAATGAATCCGAGTGAAATAATGAAATGGATGAGTCAGTTCATTAAGGACATCACAACATGCAGTGAGAGACATGGCAGGGCTCAAATACTAATGATTAATATAGAAAACCTGTGAATTTAAAAAGTGAGACATAAATGATGTTAGTTATGCTAGTCACAGAAAGAAAAGAAGTTAAAGTACAGTAAGTAAGTGATGCAGTCAATCAAGATTTATCCAGATATTATTTTAGATATGTGTGTTAAGCTGTGTACTGACACAAGTTTCACTTTTGTTGCAATATGACAATTTCTGCTAGTTAATATTAGAATTTAATGTCATAGCACAATTAAAATTTTAACATTTCCAAACAATATTAAAAAGCTTATTTATCAACTGTATTCCAAAAAAATATATTTTGGAGTTCTTTTGTTGTTGGACAGTACTGGACTTAACTGAGTTTCTAATTCTTTGTCTGGAGAAAACTTTTTAACAGACTGCAGTGGAACCCAGCAGCAGATGGTCAGAACGAAAGGAAGGAAACCAAGATGGCAGCTCCTTGCTGAAACACCACCAGTGTGGAAGTTAGTGATACTCACACATAAAATGGGCACAGATCGTCCTCAGGTGCACAAGCAGATCTAGAATGTGAAGAGTTGGCTTTTTATGCACCAAAGCTAACAAACTGAAAAGTTTAGTTCAGCAAGCAGAACTTGTAAAATACCACATCTCCTTTACTTATACGGTAATTCATTCACAGTGTGGGGGAAATAACATCTCCTTTAATGCAACACATGATTTTGTAGGAATAATGTAGTCCAGATAAGTAACAGAAATGACTTTTATTTATATTCCTTTTAGATTGACTGAATATCCCATTTGCTGTCGTGTTCACAGCCTGCATTCAGTATTTGCATTAGTTAAATTGCAACCTAGAAGAGCCTCACCAAGTATTGCATAACATGAAATATTAAACATGTAAAAATAAATACACAAGACTATGATAAATCAACATGTACTGTTTGCGAGGTTTGCAACAATCCCTGACGTAATCAAGTTTGGACCCTGAAGTGCAATGTATACTGGTGTTAAAAAATATGTCAAACACTAGAGAGCTCTGCTACTTCTTGTTATTATACTTAACAGAAGTACAAAATGTCTTGGCATCATCAGTTTTTCAAGAGTAAAGAACAAGAATCACAAGACCTTGGTATTGAAATCAAATTTTTTTTCAAAACTTAGATATACACCAACTGTGCAAATATAATTTTTTTGGTCTCTAATTTCCTATTCCAAGTGTAATTTTTATATCAACTGATGAAACTGATATTGTTTCTTAAAACACTGGTTACTACAAGCAATATGCTAACAAGACAATTACAAAAATGTAACACAAACAGTGGAGAAGAGGGGACAATTAATTATTGTCCAGCCTCAAACAAATGACGAAATTGCCCTCATTCTTTGAACAAACACTTCCTGATTTAAGAACACAGTTGTGTACTAGAGTGAGTACAACTAACTGTCTAATAATCGTCTCTTACCCCAGGTCTGGTCCAATAAGAGAGTGTCTTCGCAGCATGGCGCGAGCCTGGGCGTTGGTCAGGTTGGCGGTGGGCTCTCCATTAATGGCCAGGATGAGATCACCAACACCAAGACGTCCATCACGGCTAATGGATCCGCCGTGGATTATACTGCGGATCAGCATCCCCAGACCGTCTTTCATGGCGCTTACCGTCATGCCTTTGAGGTAGATCATAATTAAATGTTACACACCGGCCCTAGACTTTGTTTAGTAATAATAATTAACATATAAAACAATTTGTGGTGCTTTTGCCACTTTTATCTGAGTTTCTCAAGTCAATAAAACAATGTCTGCCATTTGATACTTTCAGGAGGAACTTCATTATTCCATCTTTACATCTCAGCTAATAACCCTAGAAATGTTCACAGTATTTGGTTTTCATTGCATTCTCAATAGAGTAACTTCAGATGTACTATATAATATATCTAGAGACCTGTCTACCAAAAGCTTAAAAATAAAAAATCTTGTCTTTAGTCAACTTTGAGATAGTGCAGTTGCAGCCTTAAAGAAAAAAGATTTCAAACTCCGTTATGTAACAGCACAGTGTGTGGAAATTAATTAGCATAGATCATAAAATGAACCCGGCTATAGTCTGTGTCAGAGTCAATTTGAACTTTAAAGTATATTTGGTTATGAGGTACACTGGAAATACAAAACTGAAACATTAGGGAGAATTTTTCGATCAACTAACAAATAAAGACATTCAAAGAGTACTAAAAAGGCATCAAGAATTTTAGCAGAGCCTTAATAAGATCTATTTGTTTTGGATGGTAAAACGTAGTATTCTCTGAGCCAGTAGCAGCTCCATGGGCAGGTTTTGAAATGTAAATACCTTGTAAAGCAATGGAATTCCCCTTTTAGACTAGAAAACAGCCAAAAATATTTTCTATAATTTTCCTTTAAATCTGGCATTCATATAACACGGCACAAATGTAAAGGCCAAATGCACCTTTCAGTCCTACAACCTCATTCACACTTCTGTGAAGGATGGAGGAGAAAATGAAGAGGAACAAATTGAAGAATGTGACGAAATTAACACAAACCGAGGCTGGAGTTGCCCTTGACAACTGTGATTGTCCTTTCAAAGTTGCTCCCGGAGGTCAGGATTTTCTTGTCACAATCATTTGACGATTCTTTCACACCGGACTCTTCGTCCTTGAGAGTGATGATTGAACAGTTATTCATGAAAGTGAATAAAAATATCAGTCCAGATTCTGTACAAAGCAGGGGTCTCTAGAGAAACTGTAGGGGTGGGTGCAACATTTTTTTTTTTTGCATTTACAATTTGACAACAGCTTTATGTCCTACTGGAGAGAATCATTATTTTGTAACTATTACAATACAACTCTGACAAATCTGACATATTTGACTTCAAATGTATGATTTGCAGATAGACAGATTGCTTTACCTTCATCAAAATCTTAATATCTCCAAGGTCTCCAAAACAGATGGGTGGCTCCTTTCGGAAATGAAGAGACTCCACAGGTTCATCCTGTACATTAGATCTGGTCCCTATTTCCGCAAATGGGCTGTATGAGTTAGAGCACTCCGCTGGTTCTTCTTTGGTCGAGTGCTGTGCCAGGTACTGATCAGAACTGCTTAGTATGGCATTAAAAGCCGGGACATGACCTCTCAAACTCGGAAGAGTGAAAGAGGCTGACTTCTCCGGGGAGAACACTTGAGTGTCGCCTCCGAGGCCGGACGCCGTTGCAAAGCAGGCATGCTCATCCAACAAGTCGAGGCGAGCTGTCAGCTGAGGTAAAACAAAGCACAGCAGCTGAATAACGTTACACTGTGTTAGTCAGACAATTTCCCAACAGGGGGAATTCATCTTGCTCAGTCACCATCCTGCCCTTCTTGTAATGAGCCATAGAAAAACCATCAGTGGCCAGCAGAGGACTGTAGAAATTACTGCTCTTGACAGCAAAATGCACCAAATGTAGTTTTATTACAGCAGCATTAAAGTCTTTATTAGAACCAGACTTGCTACAGATCTGAGAACAACCACCTTTGGTTGGGCAGAACGCCCAAAGGGAGTTAAAATAAAGTTTAAAGATGCAAATACGTAAATACAGGTAAAATAAAACAAAAAATACATTTGGGACGAACTGGGCTGTGTCGTGTACAGCTCAGGGGAATATGTTTGTGAGAGCACACTGTGTTATATACCCAGGAAGCAATGAAATAAAATCAGGTAAGTCCAGTGTTTAAACAAATATTTCTGTCACTCTGGGCTAATCAAATAAAGCTTACGATGCCATGACAGCCGTGTTTTTATAATCACTTTGGAAATTCATTTATTTCATAGGAAGGAATTATGTTGTTTGTCTGCTTTGGTCTGCTAAATTCATCTAATCAGTTACGTTTTAAAAGGGCACCGTCTTCCTTATTACAAAGATAAAACTAGAGTGCCTCACTTTAATATTTTTATGGTTTTAAACAATACACCCAATGCAATGACTCTCTTCAAAGCTAGACACTAGAAAAGCAAGTGGCATGACTATAATCTATTGCCGCAATCATGAGAAAAAGAGCTGTCACTGCTTCGCTGACAGTGACTTGCAGGCTGACTTTGTGGATTCACTGGGCTTATTTGATCTTTAGCATACTGCTCAAAAACATCACCTTAGATACTGTCAGCAAGTCTGAGAAGCTAGTCCACAAGTTACTGTCACTAAAGTAGATCTGAGATTTATCGCCAGACTTGTTGCCTCTCTCTAGAGCTTTAGGGGAAAAAAACTGTTCATCATCACAAGAAGAGTGAAACGTCTGACCTCACACAAACATTTGAAATCAGTTTTGTGGAATCCTGCAGTCCTATAAAATGTCCCAAGTCGTCTTGGTCCATGTCCATTACAGTATAAATTTCCTAAGAAGACCCTTCAAATAAGTTAAGCTGTGACCTTTATGAAGCTGGAAGCACAGAGATGCCCTTAGAGAAACACTTTGTTCGTCTTTGTTTATTTTCCTTATAATTTAATATCCATCTGGGGAATTGCTGTTCTTGGGCACCCAGGGCAACAAAAGCAGCCACGGCTACAATCTTCATAAAACAAAAAAGTCAGTAATGTTGTTATTCTTTTAACAAAGAGAAAAAACACTTCTCATGACATTTTGGTTCACTATAGCTAGAATAATGACTACACGGTGTATAGTTCATTGTGACAAAGGCCAGTTACTGTCGTAGTAACATTTAATAAAATGAGAAAATAATTTCAGCCTGCTCTTCTGGTTTCAGTTAGCTGATAATCTGTGATACAGCATAAACATGTTTTCTTACCTTAGGTGTGGAAGACTTAAGATAATCCAGGTCTGCGCTACAGCTGCTACCGTGAAGAGCTATCATGGATGCCTGGAAAGTGTCGTCCTCTATCTCAGAGTAAGTATGTTCTAGCACCTTTTCATCAGACAGGTCGGCTTCACTGGTATCAATCTGTGATAATGAAGAGTATATTTCCTAAAAACTCCAGGGCACTGCTAATTCAGTAAAATTTAACGATTAATCAATGGCATATATTTCACAGAAGACTTCTCATATATGGTAACAACAAATAAAAAAACAAGACAGAGGAAAATATCACAAGTACAATTTGTTTTCCATTTCTCAGGATGGTCTGATTGATTTCTCAGTTTTTCCCAAAAGCTAACTAACCAATGCAGGCTCTGCTCGGTAAACGATGCCCTCAGTCAGTCCTTCTTCCTCTCCTTCTTCAACCAAAATATTGTTGAAGTCAAATGAGTGGATGGAGGATGATGAAGTAATTTCCTGCTCACCATATGGGTGTGGAGAGTGGGAATATCCATATATTCCCTAGGAAAGTGGAGAAATTCTTTCAGTGTCTCCAGCTTTATGTAATAAGTTTTTTATTTTATTTTATTGTATGTGACCAAATCAATTACAAATAAAATAGTATGGAATGGGAAAAGACATTAGCAATTAGTCAAAAGTTTACTAACTTTACTAACTACAGAATTAAAGAATAAGTCTTAGCCTACGATTTCAAACAGAGAAGTTGTTTGAAATAGCACATCCCGCAGAAAGGCTCCACAACATTTCACAGGTATTCTTTAGTAAGCACTCTTGATATTGACTTTATGTAGCATGCATCCCAGACATATTTTGTATAGGAAAGCAAGGCATATTGGAGGATTGCACTTGTCAGACTCAATTTTGAGAAGCAAACACAGAGAGGCAAGAAAGAAAAGAAGTACATTCCACGTCCTGCAGGAGAGCTGGATAACACCACGCAGGTTTCCTATAGCTCTGTAATCCAGCTAACCTTGGCAGACCAGAGGTCTCACTGTGTAATCCACTGGCAGACTCAGTGCGAGAGAAATACAGCAATAAAGCTAGAAGAATGCAAGCAGTTTTGCAGAAAGACATCCTGTACAAAGACTACACGGTGCTTGGAGTGATGGGCATGCCATTGTACACACCTAATTTAAGACAGGTGACCCGATGTACAAGAGGCTCTGTGCTCTTGGAAAATTCAGTAATAATAATATGGAACAAAGGGCACAGAGCATTTTAGACAGGACTCTGAAAGAACAAGTGGGTGGAATGCTAATCCACGAAGCCTACCTCTTTTCTTTTCCTGCATGAAAAATTCAAGTCCTTGTAAGCTGAACCCTCGTGACTGGACTGGTGTTGCATGTTACAAAGGCAGACTGACTGACAACCTCACATACACGCAGTGATTAATAACCTAAAAAGTCACATTCTACCTTCAATATTGAGAAAGGTTCAAAGCACAGAAAAAATAATGAATATTTATACAAATTCTCACAGGTAGTGGTTTGGAAACTCCTATCTGGACTTTGCCGAGCTTCGCCCCTTTCAGGGCCTGGACAGCATCCTCCAGGTTGGCGTTCTCCAGGTTGGTGGTGTTAACGTACATTAGTCGGTCTCCCGGCAACAGTCTGCCATCCTGTTCGGCCACACCATTGGGAACCAGAGAGCGAATCACAATCACCGTCTTGACGGGGTCCAGTGGGTCCTGCGGTCAGAATGTTTTGCAGTATGATAATGTGCATAAGATTATGATATGAACTGTGCAGGAACATCTATTAAAGTTAATATTACAACTATATACCAAAATATAAGCCAAAATATCTCTCCTGTCACCACAATAATATTTGTACAATTTCTCATGAGAGCTTCTATAATTTCTTGTAAGAATTCCCACCTGGTAGTCCAAAATGCTGAATCCCAATCCCCCTTCTCCCTTCTCGAGCTCGATATTCTGGATCTCCAACTCCCACATGGCCAAAGGAGATCCTATCACCTCCTCTGTCACATTATCCTGTGTCGTGGCCGTTGTGCTCACCTTTGACTCTTCAGCTACCAATATACTGCTCAGGTCTATTTGCTTCTGCGGACGAAAAGACCAAAGTCTCTATATAACAGCGTGCCTTGTCCGCTTTTACTCCCAACCCATAGGCTGCTACCCTCTAGTTGTGTTTCTGGCTCAGGTTTCTGGCAGTAGATAAAAGGGAAATATCTCTGGGAAGCTAGGGCCTTAGTACATTATCACAGATAAAGCTGGAGAGATGAAACTCCTTCCCCAGAGGGAAGCTGCTTTTGATGTCTTATATCACTAGCAAATGTTACTTACTACTGGCTACTGCTGGTGTGGTATTACTAGAATTGCTCTTAATAAACCTTCAGCCTCCCCTGCCTATCGTCAAGTCTTAATCCATCATGGCTGGAAATGGGAAATGCCAATGGAGCGATTGACAGCCTGGGCTAAACTAATAATGGCTGATGGGTTTTAAAGGTGGGAAGGACAGAAAAAAGTATCACTCTCCAGTCATATTCCTCTCCTAATATGCAGGGGTGGGGAAAAATTGTTTCATGATACATTACTGCACATCGAGGAAATGCAGGGAGTTTCCAGCTCTACTTGACTGCATCATCTGCTGCAAGTAGTGCAGCCAAAATGTTTTGAGTGGTGAGAAGGCAAAGATTAATTCACTTTTTCTGGGTTTTATCTCTCATACAAATAACAAGCAGAAATGTCAAAGACGTGATGACTAGTTGGAAAAAATATTTTTAAAACTAGTTTAATTTTGTAGTATAGCAATGCAAATGCAGTACCTTTAATTTAGGTGTGGTGGAGAAAGCCTCTGATTCTGGTTGGACAGTATCCATGTCAGTCTGCAGGTGAGGGGCAGGTCTACAGCATGTCATGTATACTCGAATTGGGAGCTCCTTCAAGATTCTGACCACTTCCTTGTGTGTCTCACCAATCAGGGATATACCACTGACCTGTGATGGAAAATGTTAATCTTACAATAGAATAAGAACAAGTAGTACAGTGTATAGGGTTTAAATAAACTTTAACTGGTGGAGGCAGCAGAAGTGACATACTTTTTTAACTTTTTTCTTTTGTTTTAAGCCTAGTATGCACTATCTCACTCCCCGGCTGCAGTTAGAAATGTGAGTGGTGAGAGTGAACCTAAACGGTAAACTTGGGGCCCATAAATCCAAAACAAAGTGCTGAAGGAGGCAAAAACACCCACTAGAGCTGAGGACAACTCCAGAGTCAGGTGATAATTCTCACTGGGTCTGTCACTTCAAACAATTCCTTTCACGATACAAGTATTAATATTTTTTGTTCCATGGAGTAAATCAGTCCTTTGCATTAATCTTTGAATAACTCAACAAACTTGTTATGCAGTAATAATTTCTTATGTATGCATCATATGTATGCTGTAACAGAACTTGTTTCACCCCATATACAAAGTATTTTCTAAATACCTTAAAATATTTAAACTTCTGTTAGTATTAATGGAAAATGCATTGTTTCTATATCTCATTTAAGTGACCATGTACCTCAAGCAGTTCATCTCCACTGAACAGCTTGCCACAGTGACCTACAGGTCCCTCAGGTAGAACAGAGCGGATGTAATGATGCCCATTGTTGGCTTCAAGACTGATGCCCAGGCCACTGCTCTCACTATACTTCTCCACCTGAGCCACCTTTCATGAAAACAAAAAAATACATCTCAGTTTGCAGGTGAAAAGTTTTCTCTTATACGGGATCATTATTTATGTTATAAATATGTTAATAACTCGATTTGTTTTCTTTGACAACTCGGGTCTTTTAAGATACCAGTTTTGAGTTGTTCACCATTATGAGGCAATTGTTAATGAACAAAGTTCTGCTAAATCTAACTTCATTTAAAAGCAAAAGGAAAAATCACTGAAAATGAAACTTACTATAATTTCATTACTTGGACCCAGAATCTCCTGCCACTTCTTCATTAGTTGTTCTTCTTCAAAGGGAGTTAGCTTCACACCTTGGAAAACACAAAAACCTGTATTAATATATACAGGAAAACACCAAAAAACTAATGAAAATTGTGACAAGCCATTCAAGTAAAGTACTTATTTTATGTTTGAAACTAGCACCACATAGAAAAAAAGAATATATTTTTTAATACACCTATTAACATTTTTAAAACTGCTGCACTGTCTGTGAAACTAACAGCACCCATCTCAGTATTTCCTCAAATTGTGTATTGCTAGTTCTAACAACAACAACCCTTATCTGTCAGATGTGTGCCCAGTATCTCTTTGCTGTCGTACTTAAAGAAGAAGAATCCCAGCCTCCTACCATGTTTGTCTTCAGTTAGCTGATCCGTAGCTGGGCTGACATCAGATCCTTCACTCTTTGTCTGGAGCGTCTTTTCATCTGTGGTGACTGCAATCACACAATGAACAGTGAGACAGACAGAAGCAGGCAGCAGAACAGGAATTTGACAGTATAGGCACACTGGAAAAAGTCATCAGTTCGCCACAACAGCACACATATATAGTGAAATACACAAAAATGCCCACTGATGCTGACTGTAGTTGGTTGCTTTATTTGATACTCATTTAATTCTCCCTAAATAATTTTAGTTTTTCCTATTCTCATAATACCTCTCTCTTCAAAAGCGGAGCTTATCTAATGGTCCTATTGGTCGAAAAGGAATGTACTTTTTTCCTAATGTTATCCATAATGACAGACTTTTAACAAAGGACTCTTTAGAGTTTCTGGTACATTTTTACTTCATGCCACTATTTTTGTCTTTGGAGTTCCACAGGGCACAAAGCTAGTCACCCATGAAATCATTTAATACTAATACAAGCTAGTCTGGTATATGAAAGGGAATTCAACAACCACAATACTGACTTGAAAGTATAAGTATGGACGTAGCCTTTTTTCAATATCCCAACCATTAAACTACCCATTTCAATCTATGCATCAAACCTAATATATAGTTACCAACCACAATGTTGTATTTTTGCTTCAGGAGAGCTCGTCATTACCTACTAGTGTATATAACAAATGTTATATACACTAGTGCAAACATGTATAATTGTTATGTCTGGTTTTACAGCAGTCAAAATAATATTAACCTCCTCAGTCTTTTGGTGGCTAGTTTTTCTGCAGGTTTTGGGGCTACAGAGTCCTGGTGCCAAATCAAACGACTTTAAGGCTCCTATATCACTATTGACACTAACTTATACAAGTTGTTTCTCGTGTTTCTGTTATAGCCTGGAGGTTCTGTCAGGACAGCTGGAGATAAGAATCTTACTGTTTAACCTCTATCTTGTTAGATGTATTATAAAAAATATAAAAAATGCACAAGGTTATTGTAACAAAAAATCATGATATACTTTGTGGTTACCAGCTCATAGTCCTCAGTGGTAACTCATCTCTCAGTTTCTTGGTTATAGTTGATACAGTGTCAAAAGTATGGAGTTATTACTGAACATAGTTTAACTTAATCAACATTCTTTCTTTAGAAACTTGAATGTTGGATCAGTCCAGCCAGTCTATAATTCTGTCAATATATATCACAATATTGACATCAATTTGGAATGCATTTAAGTATAACTCAAGTGTTATTCATATATGGCTGAAAAAAGTTCTGTTAAAGTATTTTAACAGTACAGTAATACATTTGGAGTCACAAATTACTCTTCACTGCCTCATAAATGCTCTCAAACATGCATTTACACATCCAGTGACACCTCTTTCTGACAGGATGATGAGTAAAATGGAATGTGTTTTTCTGTACTCATTAAATTTATCGCACTTTATCCTTCCTACCTTCGGCAACCTCCTCAGCCTTCTTCCTCTCCAGCTCGAGGTCCCTCATGACGGTGGTGGTGGTGGGGATGGTGGTGGAAGGGGATAGGATGGTGACACTGGGCGTCACAGCAGGGGGGATTTCGTCAGGCCTGAAGCCCCGACGGATCAGCTTGAGATGGACTGTCTGGCCGGTGTGTCTGAGCACTTCGACAGCCTGTTGATTGGTGTACCCCTGGATATTTACACCATCGACCTGCAAAGGGTGATCATTTGTGAATTCAAGGATTAAATCAGAGCAAAAGAGCTTATGTAGACATTGGGAGTGTGCTGAAAGGCTGCTGTTTTCATGCTTGACATAAATACAATTGAAATAAGATTGATCAAAGCAATTAAAAATACCAGCAGGCATACACAGAAACTGTTGCATGAGTATTACAGTCTTCTACAGCAATTCACTGTACTTATATAGATCATTTAGAGCAGGTAAAAACTCCATAAGTTTAAATAATTCACAGTCAATTAAGTGGTTTATTAAGTTCTTAAGCTGTGTCCCAAAGCACATTATCAGTTATGCTTAAGAATTAAACTAAAACCTGCACCCCACCCCCTGCCTCATTCCACACACACACCAATACACCAAACAACAGTGATCATTTTAGAAAACACAGGGCAACATTAACTCATGATTCAAATCATGCAAGAAATTAAACACTGTTTAACAGTTAATGTCCTGCAGTAATGAAATGAATAATTTAATTGATCAGTGTGCTAATTTAAAACTATTTTCTATTCACAGTCCCAAGAAAAACCCCTATGAAGTATCAAATAATTCTGAATTATTCAAAATTATTCAATGTGATCACTACAATAGATAATATAAAACATTCACTGTATATTTTACCTTGTGTCACCAAAGACACAGAAAATAGTAATAGCTCCAAAGAGCACAATTGAGGTACTTACAGCTATTATCTGGTCTCCCACATGAATACGGCCATCTTGATCTACAGCACTGTCTTTTGTAATACTCTTAACAAAAATACCAGAGGGCTCTGAGGAGTGAAACAAAGAAAAAAATAAATGCATGAAGAAAATAGGCATGATACTTCACCTTGATGTTAAAGGTTAGTGTTAGTAAAGATGTTTCAGTGTTACATAAGTGGTAAAGACAAAATGTAGAGTATTTTTTAGCCCATATATTGAAATTATTTCAATGAATAGCAACAAGTTATAATACACTGGTACCTGTGGCCTCAATTTTTAAAATAGATAAAAGTGTAAACATATTTCAGTTATTAAAAAAATTGCATTCAATTTCTGGACATTTTGAGGGACAGTGTGAAAATATAGAAACACCACTGTGACACTAGCTTACAAAGTTGTCACTAAAGCAATATTCATTTCAACAGTTATGCTTCTGTCCATCTGAAAAAAGTCTTACATTAACCCTTTATAGCTCTGTTTTGGGTTCCTGAGGAAAATGTCGTTAACTGTTCACCATTTAAGCAGTCACAGTACAGTGGGTTTTACATTTGTTAGGTTTAACATTTTTCCTAAAAATGAAAAAGCTGCTATAGATTGAAACAGGTTTGTGAGTCTAAAACTCAAAACAATACACTAAAAGATGCTAAAAGTTGTACAATGCACAGTGTGATAAAACTAGGTTCGTAATCACGAAGAACCCATTTGAAACGTCTGATCCATTGTTTATATGATAGATGATAGGAAAATAATGACTATTATTTACTGTTTAATGGTCAACTATTCTGAAAATAAATGTGCCACTTCTCACCCAAATTTTTATCTCCAACATAGCCAGCAATGGTGATCCCCAGTCCCTGGGTGTTCTTGGTGAGGCTCACATCAAATGATTCAGTCTCCTCTTCCTCATAACCCTGTGAGAAGATTGATGGGAATGACATCATCTTCAACATCAGGTAAACAAATACAAGTAACAAATGATGTTCTGACAACGGCAGCAAAGTGAGCCATGACACTTCACGTCATCTGGCTGCACCGCATATTCACGGAAAAAACTTTTTTCTACTTTGATTAAGGAGAGAGCTGACCTGTCAGCCATAAACAACACAGCTAACGTGTGTGATCAAAAGGATACGATGTTCGTCATTCGTATAGCCAGTCAATGAAAGTCACTCATGTTTGAATAGAGCTGAGTGTTGAGAGTAGCCATGAAACCACAGTTTGAAGGTGCTGCTTCTGAGAAGGTAAAGCAGCATCTGCTCTACAAAGTATGAGTCACAAGAAATGCAGCCTGCAATTTTCTTTAATTCCATGTATCCCGGGCTGTCAAGAAGTAAAGGCGGATGAAACTGTGGATGAAAGACCTAAACTTTTAGGCCTGTTTTTGATGGAAATGTGTGAGTGTGAATATGTATTGTATATGCTAGTCATTCATCATCCTGATCATCCTTTGTTAGCTGAAATCTATACACTATAAATCTTTAAATCATTCTGAATGGGTCATATTTCCTTATTGTAATAATTTGTATAAAAATCCTGCAACATTTATGTTTTGCAGTGAAACAGTTTCTCTCACTTGTTGTTCATTGACAGTGGGGAGCACCACTGGCATGACAGCAGAGACGGAGGGGTTCTCGTCCACAGGACCCCTGGTGACCACCAGCTTCACTCTGTTCCCACACTGCCTGAGGACTTGAGCCACTTGCTCGCTGCCCATGCCATACAGGTCAGTGTCTCCGATTCTCAGGATGTGGTCCCCGCTGCGCAGGCGACCATCCTGAGGAAGAAAAAGTGTGTTTAGAATGATAATGCCAACACCAAACAAAAGACAGAATGACAAAAAAACATCTATTTTTTTTATTATTTATGATAAACACTGCATTAACAACTATTAGCAATGCTAAACCTTCTGAAAACAAATTCCCAAGAAAAGCAGAGATGCATTAATGACAATCACCTGATCAGCTATGCCTCCAGGAAGGATGGTTTTGACAATAACCCCAGTAGTTTTTCCTCCGACAATACCAAAGCCGAGACCAGTGCCATCATTGACCAGTTCAATTGTCTCCACGTGTTGCCACTATGTAGAGAAAAAAGGAAAGAAACAGTAAGTCAAGACAAGTTTAAGACCACTTTAGCTAATGAGAAATTTACTTTACAACATAGAGCTTCAGTTACCAGCTTACATTTCCACAAAAAAGCTTTGCCTTTAGCTATGTAACGCAGATGGTGTTTTTACTTTTTAAGTATAGCCTTATCAATTGTAATATAGGGATAACTTAGAGTAGCAACTCTCAAAATAATTATTCTTTGACAAGAACCAGCAATGTATCTGCTTTGTGTCCTGTTGTCAATATATTGTAATTGTGAGATTGCAGGAGTTGCTTCTTGTCTTGTCTTTGTTCAGTTGTGTCTGTGCATTTCTGTGATTATTTTACGTACATCAAAACAAGCATGTGTTGTTGTTGTTTCTAGACTCTAGGTCCCCACTTAAATGTCTTGTCAGAGCGCGAACCATATTTCTTCAAGAGAACTGTTTGCTTGATTGTTGTTCTCAAAAGTAGCAACTGTGCGTAAAAATGCTACTTTTCATGAACAACTTGAGTGTGTGAACATATTTATACCGCGCTGGAGTTGGCCGACAGCGTGCTGGCAGCAGAGGGCGTGCGAGACACCCCAGGACTAGCCAGCTGAGGTATTGGTCCCCTAGCGACTGAGAGCTGCACCCTCTCTGAAGCACTCTGCAGGATGCTTATAGCCTGCTGGTGGGTCACAGTCTGGTCCAGGGGCTGGCCATTGATGGCCAAGATCTGGTCAGCTTCTTTGAGCTTCCCATCACTGAATGGGAAAGAAAGATAGAGAGTAATTCGGACATAGTACAGGAAATATTATCAGAGCCTCAGATGACTTGATGTAGCTCAGAATACATATTGTCTATTTTAATGACATCATAACTTCCTCATTTCTACTTGCATTTTTTGCCAGATTTGAACAAACTGCAACATATACTGTACATACTATAGTCTGAAGTGCTCCCATAGCTCTCTGAATGATGGCACGTTGACGCTAACATACCAGTGAGCTACACTTCCCGGTTGAATTTCCTGGATGAAGATGCCGAGCTCTCCGCGGTTCTCACTCTTCAGGCCGACCACGCTGAAGCCCAGACCTCCTGACACCGGCTTCTGTAGTTCCACGTGTGTCACGTAGCGCCCCTGTGTCATACCCACATAAACAGCACACTTTGACCCTGTGCTTATTCACTGTAGCATCAAAGATACAGGCAGCCTTTAAAAGTCTGTCTGAAGTGCCTCAGAAGAGGAGAACACAATGTGTGTTGCTGTGCTTCTCATCTTTGACTGTCTATGGATTTGGCTTTTGTTACATGACTTATTTTACAGATGTAGTGCTAATGTGTTATCATAAATCTCCTGGGGCCTCAAAAATAGATCAGAAATGACAGAATGTATATTAGCCAACATTACTGCGCTGACATTAAACTCACAAGTAGTATGCAAACATCAGTGTATCGCATCAGCTTTTCAGAGTTTAGAGTTTTACCTGTGCCATGGACTGAATGATATGTTTAAATTCTTCAGATGATGTTTTGCCATTGATGTTTGTAGCAGGTGATGTGTCTGAGTAGGAAACATTGCCGCCACTGGGCTTTGTTGTTGCGACGTGATCGCCAAGGTCACTCCCACGGGATGCTGGGATGCTCCCCTGGACAAATAAGTAAAAATATGTGTAGTGAGTGATGTTGAAAACTCCAGAGGTTTGATTGACAAATGATTTGTGTTTTCACCTAAAGACGTGTAAAATAACACAATTTTCAAAACTGAAAGTGACACTCAATTATAACAGTCCTGATGTTTCCTGTTTGAAAACTATATAAAAACAGCATTTAATTTTTACAGTGATCCTACGCACAGCAGCAATTCCTGGCATTTATCCAGCCCAAAACAATTAGAAGTTCCAACAAAATACATAATGACTTATTACTACTGCGAAAGTAAGCATTCAGTTTAATTTTAGACAAAGAGACCCTGAAGTCTGGGTGTCTTAAAAAAAAACTGGGATGGCAGATAGTTTGTTATCCCACCATGATTAGCTGGATCTATGGCAGTCTAATCCTTCAGCAGATAATAGCTCTTAGCTGATGTTCCAACAATGACTAGGCTCCAAATACAATATTTCTATCATGGTGCAGGGAAAGCATCACTGGCCATCTGGATGCCTTAATATACTTGGGTTTTAATTACTGCGATGACTTTACTTGTGTGACAGATGAGTTACATGAATGTGACAACAACATGAAACAGTGTTTTTCCAATTTCATTAGCCAAAGGGTGTAATGTTTATGACCATCTGAATTGGATTCAAAAGGATGGATATAAATAGTGATAATTTCATAACAGTCCATTTGGCATATGCCATTGCCCAGCAAAGCTGTCTTTGTGAACTTGTGCATTCGCATTAGGAAGTTGACTGTACAACTTTCAGATCTTAGGAAACATGTACAGTAATTTATGCCTCCTTTAAATGCTGTGCCAAATTAGTCCTCAGAAAGAAAACTCCATAGGACAGGACACATTAGTGCTGCACAAACAAACCCCTATGGGTCGGGCTAAGTTAGCATAGCTTGCTGCTAACTTACTGTCCCCATGCATGAGCTTTGTTAGCTGGGGCCTGGCTAAGAGGATTAAAGTTCCAGTTTGGTTCTTGCACATTTAAGAAATTGTTTCTGCCCCACTTCACACAGCGGCAGCGGCCTCTCTCTCTCACTGGAGAGTAGGGTCTTGTCGCCATAGTGACACGAGCTGAACAAGGCCTAACTAGCCGAGCCAGAAGACAGACAGTGTGTCTGTTTGTATGGTCGGCTGTTATCTCACAAAAATTGCTTTAGCTTATGGGGAAGCTATGTGAAAACATAATGACTCTGATATATTTGTTGTAGTTTAGGAACAACAAAAGTCCATTTTAAGATCTCAAGGGAATTTACAATGACTGGCTGCTTGATAAATGTTGCTAAGGAAAAACAAATACACATGCATCAGGACACAAACACGCACAGAGGAATGCATCTCCTTTGAAATAAGCTAAATTGCCAGCACTCAAAAATGCCAGCAGGGCTTTCATAATCTAAATTCCACAAGGGGTAAAAAAGCTCTAGCATCCCTGCTTCCCACTGCATAGCTCACATATTTTCATCTCTATTTTTCAAACGCTTACCCTGGCCCCTTTTCCACTGTGACTTAAGAGCTCTCTCCTTCCTATCAAATGCTCAATTCTCAATGGAGAGAATCAGCTTTAAAAAAAAAAAAAAAAAGAGTTCCTCACATGGACCAACTATCTCTGCTCATGCACATGCACCCATATTATGTCTGGCCTGTGTGCACCCTGACAGCAATTTGGCCATAGCAGCAACACTGCTGGGTATAGGGATTGAAAGGGGGGGGTGGTGTCTTGACACGAGCCAGAAACGGAGTCGGTGAGGTCACCCTAGACACAGGGAAGATAAATGCACTAGCAGTCTTGGACAATATGAAAAATGTTCTAACCCTAATGAAATACAGGTAATGCAGGAGTGATGTTATGGTCATAACGCAGCAGCCATTGACAATATACTGCTGCACATTGCCACTCATTTCTGTTTTTAAACTACAGGCCTTATGTCCCTTAAGACAATGGTCAGTAGCAAACTACACAAATATAAACACATAGACATTCAGGCCACTTAAGTGAATAGATGACGACAATTCATCCTGTCTCAACCCTTCTTCTACATAAAGGCAATAAAAACAAGACAAATCATCATCAGACATGTCTACTTCTGCTTATATGATGCCTCTACTAACAAAGTATGATGCTGCCATCTGGCATTTAGGCAGTTTAAAGTCATAACTCACTGATAATGCAGAACTCTAAATGACCATAACATTGTAACCTCTTAATGAACCATCCATGGCACTTTAGCATCCTGGGAACCCAGCATCTCTCATTTGAATTCAACACTGTCGTTCTAATTTAACATGTTCACACATGTTTTCAGGGGCCCAGACAGGCTTACAATAACGAATAACTTTTAATAGATGAAAACACTTACATTTATTTTGCAGTATTAAGGCATTGGCCTAAAAAGTATTCAACAAAAGTGGATACTGTGAGATAATTGAATCTACCTGGTCTCTGAGATGCTGGACGGACTTCTGCAAGGCCAGGATCTGGTGAAAGAGAGGGCTCTGGAGCACTGATCTGAGTAGGCTGAGCTTCTCCTCAGTGGGCACCTCCCCCCTCTCCTTCAGTTTGGCCTGGAGCCGCTCCACCGCCTGCAAGGCACGCTGTGTATCTGCAAGCCGTCACATTTTTCAGTGGCAGCATCGGCCGGAGTCGAGGGGTGGGTGCGGGGGAGAAGGAGGCAAGGGGGAGGTAGAGGTGGGCAGAGGTGATGAGGAGAGAGGTTTTATCATTACATGGGCAGGAATAGTTATACAGATAAGGGTGTTGGGTCTTTGCTTTTTTTAAAACACACATGATTCCGTAACAATTCTGCATATGTCTAAACTTTTTTTCTTTATGTTTAACAGTGACATGTAAATGAATCACAGAGGTAGGATGAAGGAAGGATGACTCGGCTTAGTTACAGCTGAGTGATGCTAAACAGACCTTACTATATTGAAATCACACAGCATCAGGTTTTGCACCAGGTAAAAAGAAAACAACTCAATTTTCAGCATATTGTTTGTTTTCAAAATAGCAATATTTTCCTTTTTTTTGCCTTTAGGGTCAATGGTGACTTGTACAACAACATCAAGAGAAAAAGATAAAAGAAGCAGGCCCTCGACAGTTTGCTTGCTGGACCCTGCATAAGCCCCACAGCAACTCCAGAGTGGCTTGTTATTGAGGACGGGCCGGCCCAACGTCATCCGGACAAAAATGAAGCAATTTCTGCAGCCCAGCAACTGTGACTAACACCCAATAGGCCATGCACAAGTTCCGAAGCTCTTTTTGCACCTTTGTTGTCTGAACAAAGATTGTAAACAAGCCAGCACTAGACGTCGTTTTTTGTTGTTGTTGTTCGCCACTGGTCCTGTGCAAATAACTTAATTTTAATAATTTAATAATTTTCTTTTCTTTTACCTTAGTGAGTATAATGAAGAGACCCAGCAGGTTGTGGCCTGTATGTATATGTGTTTATATATTTTTGTTTTTTGTTCCCATCTTGTAGTACAGCATAAAGATGCCAAAATTAAAGCGACATTTTGCATGATTGTTTAGTTTCACAAAAAAAATGTCAAATTTGATATTAAATTATTATGTTATAATTAAACATCTGCACCTTGTGGTTAACTGGTGTTAATCATTCCGTGTGCCAGTCTTGCGAGTGACCACAGATTGCAGCTTTAAAGAAAGAAGCTGGCAGCACCACTTTGGCTACACGCTTTACAGTTGCACAAATAAATCTCAATGGGGACAAACAAATAATCAAATATATGGCAACATTATCAGATACGGCAACACTGGCAGTCCACAAGCCTTGAACCGAATCCACAGCCTCTTATGCTGGTTGAGAAAACTCACAGCAGGAGCCAAATGTGGGATGCAGAGCCAGCAAAGATGGACGCCGAACTGACTAGACCAACCCCTTTGCAAAAACTAGACTATTTATTATAGTGGGACTGACTCTTAATGAAATTGAGGACTGGTATCAGAGTTAAGCCTGAGAGACACACTGATTGTTAGACTCATGTAAAAATCATTATTAGCATTTACGTGCATTAAATCTGACTCCATAAAGTGTTACTGGCCACAATAAAACAACAAAACAAAATGACTTACCCATCGTTTCAATCATTTTTGAATTCCAATTGAACGTGGTCTCTCCCCATTAACTACAACTTCACACTCTTCCCTTTTTCAAGGCCTGAAAATAAAAACATAATGCGTTACGTCTTTTTGTTAACAATCGCAGAACTGAATATCAGGGCAGAAATCCAATTACTTTTTCTTTCTTTTTTTAAACTTTCACACTACACTGTATACAAAAAGGAATATGAGCATGAAAGGCTCATTCTCTCCTCTGAATCCAACATCTTAAACATTCTCATCTCGAAAGGTCAACACGAAAAAAGAAAATGGATTTATTCCCTTTCTGTCAGGGCCATATTTATCTCTTAGGAATGTTTCGCCATAACACAGAGTAGCCATTGTGCTGAAGAACTGCAGGCTATTTACTGAGTCCTGGCTCCGCAGTGCCTTTACAAGCACACATCTACTGCATGACGTTAGCTCCCTTATATTTGACTAATGCTCTCATTGATGGATTAACACCTGGTAATTTACATTCCTGGGACTTTGGCAGCAGTTTTGTGGAATGTGCAAACAGCATTAATATCATAACTCGCACAGATAAATATAGTCATATCTCTTTCTGACTTATCATTTTGATGATTATTAACTCTGCACAAGCAAAGAATCTTATCACTTCCTGCTTACATTATGATTTTGGTATCCAGCTGTAGCAGTTTTCATGGGGTTTTCATAACTCTAATTACAGCAGTTTTATCAAACATGACGTGAACATCTTCCCATCACAACACACGTGACAGTGTTTGTCACAGACTGCTTCAATCAGGAAAAAAAATAGAGATGACTTCATACTGTGTAAACAAAGCCAGTGTCATACACAATCTGGCTGTCTTCACACCTGTAAAGCTGAATAAGAGATGACGGTGGTTATGTCTTTTTCTTTTTTTATTTGATTAGTTTTATTAGCTTTTATTATCCATGTGATGGCTGTCAAGTCCCATCTCCTGAACATCACACTTGATTTTAGATGTGACTCTGTTGCAGGCATGACATGAGTCAGAGAGACACGATTAAAGGATATCGGTAAGATAATTAAAAGCCCTGTATAGGCTCTTGAAATAGCTACAGTAGATGTGGCAACAGGATCACCGCAGCACTGCTTTGTTTATGTTCTTTTAATATGCTTCATCTACTGTATGTTTTTTAACTTTCACGCTGCATAATGAGCTTTCTAAATACACTGTGTGCCAGCTTTGTGTTTCATTAGCTTTAACCTGCGAATTATTACTTTTATTCTTAGCAACGCTTCTAAAATGAAACTTAATTTTTATAACTAGGAAATATATTAGTGTTGCTTTGTGTTTACTGTTCTGTTACTTACTTAATTGTATGATCACTTAAATTACAATTCAAATGACTCGGCTACAGATGAGTACACATTTCTGGTTTAATTTAACACATATTTCTATATGGTTTTGGTTTATGGTTGGTGGGTTTATTTTATTTTTTTCAAGCTGTTGTAATAACATAGTTGTAATAGAACAGTATCGAATAGGTGCTGCATTCAGGGACACACTGTGTCTGTACAAATGTCTTAGAGGTACAGTTCTCTTTCTTAAACATGTCACAAATGAGTTGTTGTAGATGTTACACATCCCGAGGTTTGTAGTGAGTCACAGGAGGCCTGTGGACACAAAAACACGGCAGCTTTACGTTTAAGACGACATTTGCCTCATGTGATGCGTGAGCTCTGCCGTCACCACAAATAGCTAATAACAGCAGCAGGATGTCACCTCATAGTGCAGTTCTTACACAGTACGAGAAGAAACGTCGGTCGACCACGTCCCAGTTTGTTATTAAACTAAAATAAAACGTTAGTTGCAGTTGACGTATGGGTTCACATCCGACAGGTCTGTTAGTATTTTGAATATAGTCTCGGGACAATCCGCTTTTCTCAACTCCTCCTCCTCCTTCCCCATCTCATCCGTGGAGCGAGAAAGCAACAGGCTTCCGAGAAGGAGACGGCGAAGAAGTTAGATAGTATCGCTGCTTTGGCCCAAAAGACGCCCACGGTGGCTATTTACAGCACATATCAAATAGTTTGGACTTGAAAAGAGGCGCTTAAAGCTACAGAAATCACGTCTTTCCTGCGTTGAGACGCGCAGCGACAACAGGCGTCTCAGAGATATTTTTCCTCATTTAGCGACGTTGTAGCGAACAAAGGCGACTGTTGCAAAAGCTGCAAAGTTGTTGTATAATTCCAACAAAAATAGATAAAAAATCTTCAGCAACATCTAACCCAGCACGAAACTTACTATAAAATAGTCACTTACATGAGTGTGGAGCCTTTATTTCCCCGGCGGCCAGTAGCCTCGTAGCCTCTCCTCTGTTGTCCTGCGGCTAACGGCGCACTGACTGCGGCTTAAAGATGGGGCGTAGTGTAACTGGATCCTCTGTGGACATTTTCAGCGGTGTCCGCGCTGAGAGTTGAGCTGCGACTGAAGCGCCACTTGCTGGCTGCCCTGACGCCCAGGCCTCCCAACTCTAACTCCAACTTTAAGTACCAAAGAACAAGTATTTTAAACAGCACTGAAGCTGATGTTGTACAAGCTTCTACAGAAATCTAATGATCAGCTTCAAAAAAGTGAAATTCACTTTTAGTTAGCAATAAAAAAAAAAAAAAGCAAATGTCAGAGGCTGCACAGCAGTTAAATACATGTTTTAAAAGGGAGGATAAAAAATTATGATCTAATTTCACATTTATCCTGCAAACACATTTACAAATGTGAAAAATATGACTGAGAAAAAATTTCTAGTAATTAAAAAAAGACTGTGTACTGTGTGGAACAAAAACAGCAGCTGGTAAAGGAGCTCATTTGAACCACTTTATGTGCTGACAGCTGGTTGATCTGTGTTGATTCATCTTCATTTATTGCTTGGTTATATTCTTTACTGAGAATCAGTCTGCAAAGTAACTAGTAACTAAAGTTAAATAAATAAAAATATATGTAGTGCAGTAGAAGTACAATACTTCTGATTTGAATGCATTAAAAGTACTAGTAATATATAATGGAAATATTTGCTTATCGCTTCTGGAAAACCCAATGCTCTTTTAATGTAGTACTGTGTGTCAACGGGTATTATTACCTAGAAACCCCCAAAAAACAGTTTGACAAACAACTGACATGCAATGAACTTGGGATTTATGGAGATGCTGGGGGTCTGAGGTCCAGCCTGCACAGTTTGTAGCACAGCTTTGTAGTCTACATGAGTTCCAAGAGCAGATACAAGATCACTCGATAAATAAAGAGACAAATTTAAATGCTAAACAGGGGGAAACTTTAGCAAGTTCTTTTCCCACTGTGGGGTCCAAAAATGCATTAACAATGTACAAGGACTGAATATTAAACAATGAGCACCAGGGAAGTGTTTTTACTAAACTACAACATGTTGAACCTTTGTGCCTATAATCCTGTGTTTCAGCCCAGACAGTCGAAAACCAATTACACACAGAAAGAGAGAGAAAGTAACACGTGACTCACAAAAAAAGCAGCTCGGCATGACTATCTTCTTTCTTTCTTTTTTAACATGTATGTGAGACAAAGCTTTAAACTAATTTTTCTAAGTCACTTGAGTTGGGTCCCTGAGATTAAGAGAAACAAATGACAACACCTGGCCTCAGCGTCCAGGGTCACAGGTGCACTGCTGTACTCTTTGTGTGCCCTTAAGCAAAATACTGAGCTGTATTAAATATTCTGTAAAGGAAGAGTAACACTGTTGTCATTTCATAGACGTATTAGCGTCATTCTAGGACTACTAATAAACAACAAAAGCCTGACCTGAATTTGTAATGTAGCCGTTTTACTTCAGGGGACACGTTTCTTGGCAGAACTGCCACAAACTTGCGCTGTTATTCATATTTCATCATTGTCTCATTGTTGACTGTTGTTTCTGCTGCTGTACTGTAGTAATAAGCAATTTGTGAACGGCAGTTTGGGTGAAATAAGCACAATGATTTGTGAAAGAGTCTTGCAAGAATTGTGCTGTTCTTCCTGCTGATAAAACATGAAAGAGCCACGTCGAAAAAAATTTGCACATATGCACACATACTGTGCAAGTATCATATCATTAATACATCCATATACTTATACAAACCATTAAAGCTGACACATATGTAGTGTGAGTGTCAGTACTAAAAGATATATAGTGTGATTTTGACTAGAGATATGCACGTGTTTTTAGGCCCAGGAAGCACCTTGAAAAAGGACACGGCACGCTGATAAAAGCAGAAATCTCCGTCTGTGTCCTGTTTATAGGATTATGCAGACAATTCCACACAGCAATGCGCTATGCTTATCAAATTTGATAGGAGCTGTTACTCGAAATGAAATGCATCAAATGCCCAGTGGGATAGAAGCTGTTGCCTGTTAGCTCGTGACTCAGATCCAACTGTACCAAAATAGCAATAATCTGATGATATTTGCATTGTTTCATGTTGTTTTGTTATAGGGAAGGAGAAGGAATGTGCCTCAGCTATTTTCTAGCGAGGTGAATGCTAACAATTGTTGACCACCATCTGCCCTTTGTCCTCAACACTAGCAACTCCAGAACTTTTTGCTTTTGTGGATCAAGACCTCAGAGCAGACCTTGGTCACTCAGTAAGACATCATTTCACCAACGGGGAGAGGGATACAAGCTGCTTTCAGAGAGCTGATACCAACTAAATCCCTTCACCATTTATATCTTCACTTCCACCTCCCTCTTATCCACCCATTAACTCCCCTCTTACTTTGACAATAAGCCACTTTTATGTGGGAGGTCTGACTCAGCCAAAGACCAAAAAAGACAAGAGATTGAAACAAGAAAGAAAAGGAATAAAAAAAACCATCTCAGCTCAGCACTAGGCAGCTTCAGCATTTTGTATTTTTATACCTGCCTGTCACAGGCCTTCGGTAGTAGTCATTGTCTGAGCCCACTTAGTAACATGAGACACCAAAGCTGTGGTAAATTGTTTTCTGTAGTTTTCTCCTCTCATACTTTGCACTAGGATTTCATTTAACTTATTCAATTCATTCAGTTCTTTTAAATGGACCAATTTAGTTAGCCCAATTATTGTTTCGGGTGGCATTGTCATATCGACTATTATTATTATTAAACGATTGCGCATAATGAGGTGGTGATGATTGTTTGACAGTCACCATGGTTGTCCTGGAGTCTGTGTGAGATGTCCCCCACGACTACAGGTGTTACTAATAATATTAGCAAATACACAACAGAGAGGTGGCACGTCTAAATGGAAGGCTAACACGAAAAATGTTTTCCAGGTCATCACGACATGTCTGTCGTGTGAATTGTCTATACATAGATAGCTGATATACAGCACTTTATGCAAGTCACATTCACATGTTAGTGGACCCTGCTTGATTGCAATTTGCTGTGGAGATTAATCTTGAGTGTGAATTTTCAAGGTCACAATAATTTAGGAATAAAAATGACAACCATCTCTGCTAAAAAAAACACACATCACTGCACTAAAACCACATATTTTTCTTTAAGGAACTCGCTTTCAAATACCATGCTTTATTGGATACCAGCTAGGTGTATGAAGTCATATGGTGTAATAAAGAAATGCCCCGAAGAAATCACAAATTCAATGACGGAATGATATTGGCAGAGTGAAAGCTGGCATTGTCTGGCAGTCTTGATTTACTGCCAGTAAATCCATCAACATTGAAATAGCCTTTGAAATTATGACACCCCAAAAGATGTTCAAAGGCTCATAGAAGGAATCAGATGATTTTATTTTTCAATAAAGAAAGATAAATTAAATAAAAAGTCACGTAGTCAAGTAGTAGTTTCTGGTTTTACTGAAGCAATCTTTGCACTTCCTATTGCATCTTGCAGCAGTTTACAAGACACCTCTTAAACTGCTACATATTGGGTCAATGATAGTAAAGGACAAGAAAACAATAACTAAAGATTTAGGAGATTTAAGAGTTAGATGTTGAGGGCAGCACAGTGGTGTAGTGTTTAGCAATGTCGCCTCAGAGCTAGAAGGACCCGGGTTCGTTCCCCAGGCCGGCTGGGTGCCTTTCTGTGTGGAGTTTTCATGTTCTTCAGCTTCCTCCCACCATCCAAAGACATGCATGTTAGGTTAATTGGTGACTCTACATTGTCCGTAGGTGTGGATGTGAGTGTGCATGGTTTGTTTGTCTCTATATGTCGGCCCTGCGATAGACTGGTGTCCAGGGTGTACCCCACCTCCTGCCCAATGACAGATGGCATAGGCTCCAGCACTCCTGCGAGCCTTACGAGGACAAGCAGTTAAGAAAATGGATGGAAGAGTTAGATGTTGATGTCATTAGGTCTTTGGGGTCGGAGGACTGAAAATGTGGACTTACTTTGGACAACCAGAATTTCTCTGGTATTTAGTCATGATGCAGGAATGTCGTGTGGAGTTTGTAAGTAAGGGATCTGGGTTTGCTTAACAAATGTGGCCTAATGGTTAGAGAACTGAGCTTCTAATCGGAAGGATCCACTCCCTGACCTGTAGTGTCATCCAGTGAAGCTGCTCAGTGACCACAGGTCAGACGGTGGTTGTATTGGGCAGCTTTCAGGTGTGAATGTCTGCAACTGTAGACTGGAACATGTCATTGGGATTAAAGGAACAGCACTAAGATGGTTTAAATCTTATCTATCAGACAGATCCCAAT
>JAUMHL010000011.1:5090222-5136351 GCA_032362345.1 Sandelia bainsii
AGGTCACATTAAGTTCACCTGTAAAGGTTATAGTGCATTTTAGGTTCATCCTGAAATTTCACCTGAAAGCCGAATATATCCCTAACTTTTTGTGAGTAGTGTATGTCTTAAACCTTGGGGATTGAATGTGCTTAGTTTTAAAATGTTTTTTGCTAAAAACTGGAATATTGTCATGTGGGTGAAAGAAATGTAGGTGTAGCTTGGTGAAGTTTATATCAGCTGATGTAATGCTGAATGTAGGCAGGCATATCATGCCCACTGACCGTGGGTAGTCATGTGCCTGCAAGTTAAATACATCTATTTGACACTTTGATATATGGCCAAAATAAGCTTAATGTGATGCCTGGTTGTGCTAAATGTGATTCTGAAGTACTCAGAATATGGTTTTATTCTGATGGAAATAAAACTGACTACTAATGCAAACAAAGTCATTTTCTGTCTTACTCTACTATTGTAAGTTACCCACCAACGCTGTTACATTCAGTTGTTATTTTGACTAAATGCAGACATTTTGTACTTGAGATACAGTAGTGCATCATTTATTATCTGTTCATATGCTGAACTCTGACAAGAATTTCTAGTGGCAGCATGAATTATAACTCTTGTTTGACAGGAACTAGTAGGCTGATTTTTCTAGTGCTACAAAATCAAAATATTCTGTTGCTCATGAACAGCTGTGACCTGGACAATGAGAGTATTGTTTGTTTCAATGAGTTGTACTTTAGTAGTTGTACTTTTAAACATGACCATACCATTATTTCCCATAACCAAGTTTTTTTTTTTTAAATCCAAAGTCAACTTAACTTTTGTTGGCAACTTCAGGATACATCAGAAACACAATTACAGAAGAATCAAAAAGTCAGTTTGCTGTCACTGTCAGCCATAAGCTGCTAGTCATACAAGCATGATTATTGCTGTAGCAACAAAAACTATTTTAAGCTGAGCACGGTTAATTTAATTGCTTGAGACTCAAACTTTAAATTTGTAAGCCAAACAGTGGTGGTAGATCAGAAATGGTGTGAATCATACTGTAACAGACACATGTTGCGGTTTTGAAAACGAAATGCTACTTTGGAAGGTAATGACAGATGGCTGTTTAATTTGGGGAATATATTTTATTGGTTTGGTTAGGCCAACATCTCTCACTTTCTTATGTGAACTACGTGATCTGTTTGTTAAACTTGCATTTAACACTTTTCCCACTTCTGTACTTTTAGCCCCAATATCATTAACACCTTTTTTCTGTAGCCCGTTTGAGTAAACCAAGTACACGTCCACACATTTCCCCACAAACGGCCGAAGAAGAGTGTCTAGTTTTCTAAGCAAATTAAGCAGTAAGCACTGCTGCATATGTAAGTGTCAGCACTGTGGAGATGATAATTCCTAGGCTTGCTAGCATGGATAAACAGGGAAAATGGCTTCTGCATTATTGGATTCACTTTGCACAACAACTGTCCCCGTAAGCCTTAATTTTCCTCAACAGCTTTATATTTGGCAGGAGTTTCTTACAACAGCATGGTGAGTGGCTGTACAGAGGTTTTATAGTGTTGTGCATCACTTTATGGTGTTCAATTATGACTGTGTCTCAGGTGCTTAACTCTGTATTTAGTAAATCCATTGTTGGCAGGTGGAAACTTAGCATTAACATGTTACACAGACAGATGCCACAGAACTGAAATGTTGGTGTTTATGATATTGAAATGAGCTTGTTGTTACACACGACTTTGTACAACTATGTTTGCTATAATTTTCCCTCCTTTCTTCTGCATATTTTTTATCCATTAACATTTCATGCAACATTGTGATGTTTGGCTACAATTACCAAAAGAAATGAAGAGAACAGGATATTTTCAGCCTGTTGTATAAAGTTTTGCTGTTTATTCTGAGTTTCCACAGCACACAGAAAAACAAATGCTCACACGTTTCCCCCATTTGGTATCGGTGTACTTAATCTGAATGTGTGCCAGAGAATCCAACTGATGCTAATTGCAGCTATGTACTGTATACTCATCCAAGCAGAGTAAACAACTTATGTAATGTTGTGGTTTTCGTACAATATAATGTGGTCATTGGGCTCCACAAAATTGCCATTGCATTATTCCCAAATGCACATTACGGAGAAAGTCACCTAATTTATATAGGCTAATTCTACTCAGAAACGACACTGTTTTTGTAAATCCCCATGTAATATACATATATGTATGAGGCACATATAGTACAATAGTTATACAGTACCGTACAGATCAATCCAATCATGGCACAGAGTTAAAAATGTAATTTGATGTTAATAATCTGACAAAATAAACATTCATAGTCCACCAGAACCAGCTGCCTTCTTTGGCTACACACAACAATGATAGCATTCGCCTCTACATATAAGTAGTCATGTGATCAAATCCTAAAATTAAAATAATTTGAATGGCAGCTATTAAAGCTATTAATCATAGCAGGGTCTGTCTTATGCTAAACATTTGTATTTCTCTATTTCCTGGTTTAGATTATTGTAATTATTATAATGAAATAGGTCTCAAACCTATTTTCTTCTATTTGTGATATGAATTCTCTGAATAATGTTTGCATTACGATGAGCGAACACGTGTGGGTGTTGATTTAATTTAGTAGAAACTCTTCACCCCATTATAATTTTGCTATTTAGAAGAGGCATATGAAAATGAATGAATATTACAATTCCTGGAAGGACTCTTTGTGGGAAATAAAAAGGAATTTTATCTGACAGCACTAGAGTCATCTCTGTCTTGAGGACAGTTACTTTAGAATTAGCATAAAGTAATCTCTTCCAGCTTGAAGTAAGGAACAAATCCTTGTGCCGATCTACTCGCTTTAAATGGGAAACAGACTAGAATAAAAGGTTTTTTTTTTAGGTTGCTGATGGATATATTTATTTATTAGCATAAAATCTGATATGTTTGATTTCTCACAGTTAGCTACTATTACCATTCAACTGTTGACTCATCACAACTTTTTGTTTTGTTTTGTTTTACAGCTTGAGAATAAGAGTTCCTATTACTGACATGTACTGAATCGAAATACAATTTATTCTGATTATTCATTTCTGATTTTGAGTTGTAGTTCGCCTTCCTTTTCAGTTCAGTTTTCAAACAAGAAACTGCTCCTGTATATTCATGGAGTTCAGTGATGCCTCCCTCCATTTCCATGATTTTCTCTTTGTCTGCAGTAAAACTAGATATAGTGGGGTCTCACTTGCCACTCATTTCCATCTTTTTGAAAGGCTTTTCCATTTCAGTGGCAGACGTGCAAAGCTGTTTACACTTTAATCATGAAGAGTCAGTTATTCAGAAGATAGAAAGAAGCAGCTTTGATTGCTCAGGTCTATTAATCTGTAGGTATGTGCATCCCAATATCTGCGCAGAACTCATGATAAGTGTCAATATGGAGACTGTTATTTTGCCGTGCTTGTATATTTTATATAGTCGAGATGGCAGCAGTATATTGCATGGTACTTAATGTGTCGCTTTGAAGCTACCTAGTTTATGCAAGTGTAATGGCAGGCAGCTTTGGTCAGTTCTCTACCTGGAGAAATCCATTTGCATCGGGGGTGCATGGAAAGCAGTGCCAGGGAGAGATAACGCCGCATCTTTTCAAATGCAGGCAGCCAGTTATTTTTCATTGGGGCATTCAGGAGTTCAAGGTGTTTCTCAGACAGGAAACACATGCAAAAATGTGCTTTAATAGGTCTGCGTTCACATTGACTCATTAGTGGAGCACTGGGTGAGTGATTAGATGATTACTCGTTATTGTTTGATTGCAATTAGGTTATTAAAGTGATTAATTGGCTATAGGATGATTGAGTGGTTGAAGGCTGGCTGGCTCCAGCTGTAAGTGTGCTGCAGGTGGTGCAGCGTTCAACGGTCATCAGTGTTTCTGAGTTCAGACGTCTTTAGATTTTCCACAAATTACATAGCCAAAGCCATTTTTTCCCCACTTGTGTTTCGTACCATATCTGGCTGAAAATACAGTCATAGGAACAGCTGAAATAATGTTAGATGTGGTTGGGTAAAAAGATTGAGCTTCAACAGCCTCCAGCAAATGTATGTCATTGATCAATAACATGCTCCCAGCAAGAGAGGCGACCGTGAACTCTTCACATCACATGACAACACGCAGCTTTTGAACGAATAAACTTTATTTTTTTTACATTTTGCAGACATTTGTGCTTACGCATGCATGATGTTTTATCTACCACGCCTAAGACATTTTTAGGTGTTTGCACTCATCAGCTAAACGCTCCAGTTTACATTTCTGTGATTGGACTATTGATGGAACGGTCTTATACCAGCTGCATTTTCAAGTGCACTGAATTTTCTTTTGACTGAGAGGTAGTGGATATCGCATAAATATTGCACTAGCAGGCGCACAGACAGAATGTAATATAACATAGGTCTCATTGCCAGCCTCAGGCAAGATAAAGTGTAGGTAGAGAGGCTTTGGGTTGTTGCATGTTATCTAGTGTTTGCTGCTAGGTGGAGCCCGAGTATACGGCGAGAGCGGCAATCCACATCCGAGTTTTTCCTCTCACCTTTCACAGGCTCTCCAAAGCCTCGGTCTCACACAGAATGACTCTCAGCCGGTGCGCACAATTGGTTTGTCATAGTCGCGGAGAGCTCAGTTTTTGAACCCAAGCAACTTAGATTCTTTTCAACCCTCGGATCTTTTTCTCACACGATTTCCTCCTTTTCAAAAAAAAAAAAAAAAATTGTGGATACTCTTTCTGTGTGTGTTTGTGTGCGTGAGTGGAGAGGGCTGCTGGCGCTTCGCCTTTCAGCTTTACGGGACGTGATGTAGCCCCCGCACAGAAGAACGCCTTGTGCCATAAAGGGATGTAAGGGACAGCGCCGTGGATACAACGCTAGGAAGCTGTTTCTCCTGCGACATAACCAAAACTCGGATTGTGGATGCGCAGCGCATTCAACTGAGGCGATTTTTACGAGGATATTGACCCGAGCGACAGCAGGCATCCTGTTTGGATTCGTTTGTTCTGTCTCCTCGACTCGTTCATCAAGTCCATTCCTCGCACTCAGCGCGTAAGGACCTTACCCAACGACTGAGAGACAGTTAGGAGAGAAATTAACGCTAACACTTTGAATGGAAGGACATGAACTGTACCTTCTATTTCACCAGTAACTTCTAAATCCGCGGTAAGTGTGACGTTCCTCTACACAATGCTTATGTCCTTCTGTTTGTGCGAATCTACTTTTCTGCAGATTCAGCTCAGGACCATAATAATGCCTATGAATGACAGCCTGCAGCAGTGTTGGATGTGCTCTGTAATGTCAGTCTTGCCATGCGCTCCACTCTTAATTACTTTAACTGGGCTGTCGACGCGTTCAGGTGTAATCAGCGCCGATCAACGCGCAACATATTGATAGGCAAAATGAAAAATTTCAATTTCCTGCTGGACTAATTGATCCGACCTTCTAGCGGTTTGGATTATGATCTAATGTTTCCGGCTAATTGTTGAATCGTGAAAGGTCTTGTCCCTGTGCCATTCACACGATGCTTAAAACAACGTGTGCTGATCCAAAAATGGCTTCGCATTAAAGTTCCTTATTGGATGCATACCTATGAATGAAGTTTTGGCATTTTAAAGTTATGCAGCATTTCAGTTTTATGAAAATGATAAAGCTATAGCAGTAGCTAAGTGCAAAGCAAAAATCTGTGTCTTTGAATGAAGAAGAAATGTACCAGTGCTGGCCTGCTTTTGTCTGTTGCTATTTGTTGTTCAGAATCTACTGAAGTGTGAGGATGGATGCAGTGGTGTGAGCATCTGCATTTTTCATGGTGGGTTAAGAATGCATTAAGAATAAAGTATTGAAGATGCTATTATAGAATATGAAAACATTTAATATGTATTTTGCTGCTGTCTGATCTCAGTCATTTACATTTCTCTGTTGGGGTTTTTCAGAATAGCCATTGGAGTCAAAAAGCAAATATCCTTATTTAAAGCACATATAGAAAAAGAGGTGAATGTTCGCCTATGCAGAGGAAGACATGCTGTCCTGTGTCTGAGAGAAGTGCAGGGTTGAGGGGCCACTGTACCGAATTCTTTGATGTGAGGGCAGCACACCGTCTTTCAACATCAAAATCAAAGTGGAAAAGGTAACTAAGCCTATCGCTTCAATTCAGATCTGAAGTTTTCCTATCACTGCACTATGATGCCCTTCATTTCCACTTCATCGTTTGTAATCTGGTTCCATCTTTGTTGAGTTTTATCCTGGATAATGTAACAGCTGTTGAGTTGGAGGTGATCTTGAAAGAATCCGGGGTTTGGCCTCGTGTGATTCAGCTGTGCGACTTATTTCCATCATGTGTTTCTTTTCTCCCCCAATTTTTCAGAATATCGTGCACATTATTGTTGGTTGTATCCTTATCTGGCAATTGCGTTCATTATGTCCAGGACTGCAGTACCATCTGTCATATAATCTGCATTAGTGGACGCGCCCTCAAGCAGATGACACACACACATACCACACACATGCACATTGTTTCCTCTATCAACAGTAAAAACCTCCACTTCCTCCTCTAGGGTAAACTCAAGGGGACATTTGATTCTTTCTGACTAACAGTTATGTCAGCCTGCACTTTGTTTTCAGCGTCTCATCCATTTTGATTCACGTAAACACTCCTCCTCGCGGAATATAATCTGAGTTATATTTAATATAACAGCAGTTGAGCCTAGAATCTGGTGTGAAACCTGATGGAGCAGGAAAGGAAAATAATTGCTCCCTTGCTTTTGTTGAAGCTGTTGTTATCTTGGAGTCCATTATTGGAAGATACTGTGCTGGATATGAGCCACTGTACTACATATTGATTGAATTGGTTATCTTGGGTAAATAAACACAGTCTGATATTGATAGGTGGTAGAAATAAACATAGAAGCAGTACGCTGGCAGGGTACACACTCATGCCCTGTACATATTGTTCTCACCACAGCTTACTTTGACCATTTATGCTATTAAATGTTTCTGAAATGTCTATTTTTCTTCCAGCTCTTGCTGGCAATGAAATCTTTTTTTTTTTCTTATTCAAATAATCAGAACCCTAAACTGGATAAATTAGAGGCCTTGAGAAAGTTATTCAGGCCTTCTTTTGTCTGTAAAGTGACTCATTCTATCATGGTTTTTTTTTTACAGTGTAAGTCAAACACTGCGTTGGCACATATTTCTTCCTTTTGTATTGTATTACACTAATATGGGTTAGTTTGGTGCCCTAATTGGAAAGCATGTTTTTCTTTGTTGAGTCACTTGTATTGTGGGTGATCGCTCCCTGTGATGTTCCCTTTTCATTCAGTTGAACCACCCAGTTGATGTAGTGTAGTTTTTCTCTCAATTGGCATTTCCATTTATATGATTTGAGTTTTGCCTTTCTGGACACAATTGCAAGTCAGGGGGAATTCAATTTGTCGTTGCTGTATGAATGGAGACATGGGCTCTCCAATTTTGTTTCATCAGGTTATCTTACGTGGGGCACAGATTCATGGCTAAGATTAAGTACAGTGTGCATTTTCACCGGTGTATGAGTTCACATTGTTGTGAGAAACACACACACAGACACACCTATAGTGTCATAATACTGTGTACAACAACCATCACCAACAAGTCAAAACCAATGCAAAAAAATGATGTACAATTACTATATCCTGGTCTGAAAGTATAGCAGAATTATAGAATGAATAAATAAAAAAAATATAAATTTTATGACTGTATCTGTTTTTGCAGTTATTTGGCTTGCCACTGTACAACTGAATTTAACACTCAAGGCCATGTGCTGCACATACTTTGTTAGGTGATAATGTTTGGTGATTTCCTTTCGTGATTCTCGTGCCTAAAACTTGAACCTTTTTCTAACAATAAGCTATTGCAGTTTGGTTGTACCAGTTGGTGTCCATGGATACCATTCAACAGCCTCGTTCATTAGATTGTTAGATGGATAGATAAATAAATAGATAAACTTTTATTTGTCGTTCACACCACACACCATACAGTGCACAATTAGAACGAGAAGTCGTTTCAATGGCTCAGATGTCAAGAGAAAATAAGTCTGTAAGTAGTAAAAAAGATATGGTTAGAATAATAAATACACATATTAATAAATACTAATATTTAACAGCTAGTGACCACAATTATTGCACTTACATTAATTGAGTCAGCAGCATTGCTGGTTTCAGTTCTTAACGTAACGTACAGTTGCCTCCTCTCATTCACTTGAATTGAAGCAACGACAATGATGGCTGTTTCCTTTAGAGCTGGAAACAATTAGCCAATTAGTCATTAGACATTATGTTACTAAGTTAGTACCTATTTTGAAAATCAGTTAATTGCTCAGTTTTTTGTTTTTTTTTTACAAAATCTGATGTCAGCTTCCGATTTGGGAAATTATGATCACAATTTTTCACTATTTTGATAATGTTTTAAAGACCAGATAGTAAAATAAACCTTGCCAATGAATTATGTGAAAATAATAGAACATTGAAGTGCTGGTTTGTCAGCTTTCACTCTAGTTCAACTTTAATTAGATTTATTCACAGCGTGGATCAGTAGAAACAACAATGTGTCTGGCATTAATCAATGTGACATCACATTATTTTGTAAAATATTACAGTGCGAGTAAAGGTGTGCCATATCATACCTTCCACAATAACCCTGGTATAAATTTTTACGCGATAAAAAAGTGTCATTTCGGGATATCAACGATATAGCGATACAGTGATGTATCTAAAGCACACAATAATGACACAAGCCCAGTGAGTGAGAACAAAAGTATGCAAAAGTATGTTTTTCCCAGGTAGATTTCTCTTGGAAAGTGCTTTTCATAAAAATGGCTTTAGACGGTGAAAATGTGATGGTACTCTCTGACGCATTATTTGCATTGCTTTTTCTTCATATTTGCACTATAAAATAGTTTGTTTACTGTTTAGCTGTGGTATCAAGCTAACCAGGTTTATTAAGTGCATGTGCACTCTGTTCACCGACTACTTGAAAAAGCTGCTTTCTCTCATAACCTGGTTGCTTTAGTCTATGTAAACACAGTCAAGGACAGTAGCTCACTGGAAAAGAAAGATGGAAAATGCCCTTCATTTTGTTTGCACTAAAAAAAATGGGGCTGCCTGCAAGCTGCAATAATTGCAATGTCATGACATAATTTTGAGCCTATATGACCTTTAAGTACTAGACTCCAAACTGCATTATCAGTCGTACACTACAGTATTTACAGTCCACTTGATTGTATATGTTTATCCCGGTGGCTGGATGCTGGATGACACATTAAACAACATGGAAACCTCTTCAGAGGGAAGTAATTTTATTTTTCGTTTGCTAATTTACTCATGTGATTTCGTTTAAATAATAGTTGGCTAGAATTATTATCTAGAATTATTCCATTGCATACTATACACACTTTTTTAAATATAAGTCTGAAACCTGTGGTAAAAAGATAAGGCAAGCTACCTACTGTTCTGTATGCACATTTTTATGGGCCAAATATCACCCATTGCTAAAGTGAGGCCCTTGGTTTGTCTGAGGTCCCAAAGACTGGAGTTATCATGCTGTTACGAATGAGGCCGGTTGGTCTGCCGGGGCCCTTTCTCTGGCAGGAATGTCACAGAAGAAGAAAAGCAAAAACTCAAAATAAAAAAAAAAAGCATATGGCTGAGGAAAGGTCCTCGAGGTCCATGCCTCTCGCTTTAGCTGTCCTGTCTCATAAAGACCCTGAACACAAAGGTTTTGACACAAGCTTTCACAACCCCCTGAACACTAAATTGCAGGAAATTGGGTTATAGTTGAGATGGAGACTTCAGTTTGTGGTTGATGGACAGAACAGACAATTAGTTTCTCGATTCTGAATAGCTCTGTGAAGAGTGACCACAATATATGAGAGTGTAAAAGTCAAAGAAAACTGTGGATGACAGACTAAAAAGTGCTTTTTAAAAGAGCATATTTTGCTATAGATACAGTATTGAAGCTTGTGAATATATGTTATAAGGTCAACAGGTTTTGAGTGCTTGGCATCAATACTTTTTGTGTGTTTATCACAGCCCGATATCTAACATTAGAACATAAAAGGAGGCTTTTGAAAGATCTATGAAATAGAAACTACAAATGCAGCCTGAACACTATATCTGATATCTGTGATAAAAATATGCTACTGCCCCAGTAAATAATGTTTGAAAAAGATGGTGTGAGGCAATCACAGCTATCTGTGAAATATCGAGCATGTGAGAAAAATCAACGCTGTCTGTTCATCAGTAAACACGGCCATTGTTTTTAAAGTAGGCCTATTATTTACTGGCATCATGATGAGGACTGTCAAATTAATTCCAGGCCCTTTCTTTGTGACTGGTTTACAACCAAAAAAGTGGTTAGGATGAGAGTGCGAGAGAGGCTGTGTGGGGTATTGATGAGCCTCTTTAAATCACTAACGGATTTGCGGGGGATTTTATACCACTCCAGTGAGTCTGGTGTGTTGAGGATAGGGTAAGGTCATGGAAATATTTCACTGAGTCTATCTCTTTGACATGTAATCCTGACAATGAATAGGAATACAAGTATGGTTTTAGGAAAGGATGCTGCTTTGTGTGTGTGCAAGATTATTGGTTGACCGTGAAAACAATTAGGGCTACAGTGCCATTTCTTAGTGTTGAATTCGCAGCACTAAGGTTTAGCTGTGTTTGAATTCCACTCACATGTCACTTTAATTTATGCATTCAATTTTAATAAATGCCTGTGAGGCTGGTATATTATCAAGCTCAAGTGTATACGTTACCATAGCCAGTGACAGTGTGTTTAAAAAAATCTTATGTTTTAGACTGCAGTTTTAATTATCTGCAAGGCACCCCTCCACCCTTAATTTGACACTTAGTTAAGTTGTCCCTGGGGGGGTCAAAACACTTAGCAGGCCCATTTTAACACTCAACAACTTCTGCAGGCACTGATACAAAAGCTGCATTGCAAGGGGACTCGAGAGCGAAGCATTAACTAGCTCAGGCAGAACTGCAGATGCAGATATGCATTCATTTTCTGACTGGAGATGGAGATGCAATCTTCTTTGAATTGTAGAGCAGATTCTTATAGGAATGTTTCTTGCAGATAAGGGCCACTGAAGTATGTCTGACCAGTGAATCGTACAGAGATCATATCAAATTTGCACCTTACTTGATGAAATCACCATGTACGTTCTTAGCAATTACATCTGTATCTCAAAAAAAGCTTGACACTGTTAACCCCAGCCACACTATTAAAGAAGTGGAAAATGAATGCCTATGTGTGAAAACGATACTGCTCTCTGCTGGTGTGCAGATATGGACCCAAAAATGTCAGCTTAGCATTTAGAGCCATACAAGCCACTCTTACGACCCTGTTGGTGGTTTTAAAAGTATCCAAAAACCATCAAACTGACAAAACCTGACTGAGCAGCAGTACATCAACCTCTTTACTACTCTGTAAAATCTGATACATTTGTCTATGTACATTTTACAGTACCAAGACACCAAGTTTTCTGTAACAATATTGATGGCTTTCCTTTGTTCTGAAGGTTTTTTTTCCTCATGAACTTTAGACCAGTAAAGGGGATTCAAACAAAGATGCAATGCTTCTCTGAGGCCGAAGCTCTAAAAGAAGTTAATTTATGGCCTGTTTGGGAGGCAGGTTTGGCCTTGAATACATAATAAGGTAGTGCACCTGCAGCCGCATACAAATGAATGGAAATGACGGTTAGTATTTACGCCTTCCTAAACCATTGGGACCTCCTGATCTGACCACTAATTGGCCAGCAAAGAGAAATGAAGATAGCTTGCTTGTTCACAGGCTGCTGCATCTGCAAATATCAGGTGCAGTTTTGTGCCTAACTCTACACCCCCTGTTTTTCCAGTTGTCAAAAATGTGCCCCTTCTACCTACAGCAAAGCGCGACAAAAGAGAAATGTTCTTTACAAGGAAATGCCAAATGTTATCTTAAATTTGTTACAATTTTTGGTGAAAATAATAAAACTAGGTGGATGAAGCAAGAATTGATACAGAATATACCTCAATATTCTGGATGCTTTTACATCTGTTAGTTATGTTAAAACAATGTGCTGCATGGATGATATAAAGTACTATAGCTCCTAGGCATGGACAGATTGTGGACACTCGCTCTTCCTACATGGCGGCAAGATTCCAGGGCTACAGATGTGTAACGTTGTGTCTCTTTTGTAGCCATTTTTGCCATTTTGCATCTCTTTAAGGTCAATTTGTGTCTCCTTTTATAGTTGTTTTGAATCTTTTGTGGTAGTTTTGCATCTTTTTGTCATTATTTTGCATTACGTTTTTTTTGTTGTGGCTTTGTAGTTACAGTACTTTGCATCTCTATGCAGTCATTTAATTGATTTTCCAACCAGAAATTTTAACAGTCACTTCAAACAGAGGCTCTTGTATGGGGCCCCCCTGCCCCTTGGGACCCTGGCTCTGTGTCTGGTATGACCATTCAGCAATCCATCTATGCTCCTCAGTTATTTGACATCTTCAAAATGTGTTGGTGCACTGACTGGCGTTTTTTCATTCTGCTGTACTTTAACTCTACCGGATCAGAAGAGCCTGTAATTGAACACCAAGTATGAATGCCTTGCAGAAATGTTGATTACAACTCTGCGGAATGTTTTCAAATTAAAATACCATTTCTTCATTCATACTTGACAAGATTTACAGAAGGTAACAGTATTTTCACAGGAATATAAAGTATTTTCATACACTTGGATAGCTCCATAATGAAGGATATATGCTTTTGTCGCGTGAGACTGCTTTTTTTCGTAATTAAGCAAAGGCATGTATGTCATACGTTAAACCAGGTTTATTTCTTAAGTTGATCAGAATTCAATTCCTCTTGTGACTTCATAATGTATGGCCGCATTTCAGCATCTCCCTCTGTGCATGTGACGTAGACCAAATAGATTTTCTTAATCAATAGCACAGGATTGGATTTAGGAGTGTGGAAGCGGGAGGTGCAATCTGGCAGGACGGACTGCTTAAGCCTGCAGGCTCTCCAAGAGTAGGTTGTTCTTCTTCGCCGTCTTTATGAGCCCCTGCTCACGAGGAAATGTGCATTTTAAATTCGGGCTCAGGCACTGTCTTCACCTGCTATCCTGCTTCATCTCAGTAAAATAACAGCAGAACTGTGTATCCGTTGGCAAATATAAACTTCCCTGCCAGCCTTTTGTCACCTCTGGAAAGGAGATGACTGAACTGATGCACCGCCCCAGTGGAGCAAAACCGTTTAAATGACAACACATTTTTGTCTCACCTTGAACTTAATTGACTGCCTGAAAGCTGGCGTTTGAAAAGTGCTGACAGAATGACTTCTCTTGTTGTTTGGAAACGGTAGGTATTGACAGAGCCTGTTGTGTGTTGTTTTCAGATTGCTGTCACAGTTGCATGCATCTGTACGCCACATTCATAAGTAAGGATGCACTCTGTGATGCGTTACGGATGGTTCACGTTCCATGTATTAGTCCTAACATGTTCTCATGAATTATATTTCTGCAGGAAAGAGTGACAGATGTGTTATTCACAATACATAGGTAAAGTACAATACGTTGATCGTTATTTAGTGACATTTCTTGCAGACAGACTTTAGGAGAAGAGATTTCTAATTTCCCTCAAATTTCTACCTTTTAGTTTGATGAAGAAGTCATTAACAAGACACCTGATGACAAGTAGGTTGATAACCCAGGTGTCTACCAGTTTTTCTGGCAGTCGTGACCGCTCGAGGACTTTTAGCACATACGCTGTCACTGGAAAAGACCATCTACCCCTACCGTCCTCCCCACCCCCTTGTACATTGGTCTTGTCTGTGATGCTGCGCCGCCCCAGCGCAATGGTGCCAACTGTGGGATTTCTTAGAGGGGAGCCACAAGACTGTAATCAGTCATTATGTCAGAAGCAAGCCCCGTGAGCCCCGCTCCAGCTCATTCAGCCAAATAATAAGCAGCAGATAACGGAGCTGCCGTGCAGGCAGCAACAGAGCCCCCATGGACGAGGAGATAGAAAACGGGGGGCCTTTTCCTCTCATCTACCTACATATGGACGTCACGTTGGTTCAAGGGCTGCATCGAGCTTTTCATACAGTGAAACTGACAATTTCGGCTGCTGTTAAGAATTCCAGCTAATGCCAAACGTGTGGGATCAGTTGAGAAAATTGTCATTGTCTATTATTATTTTTTTGTGTAATGATTGCAAGTAGAAATATGCTTTAAAGTTAAGAGTCATGGTAAAATATAAAGACTGAGTAAAACTACCATGTTTTTTTTCTGTATTTCTACAATTCTACATCGTGTGAATCCTAAAAAAAATAGGGTTTTTCCATTAAAACGGTGCCAGTGCTGCATTATTACGTTACAGTTCATACATTAAATATTTCTACCCACATATGAATCTAAATTACCTTTTGTAAAGATATCCCTACAAGGTTTAATCAATGAAATACCAAAATTGGACTGCTGACTATGCGTTATAGAGAAACAGCCCCCTGTCTCCATAAGCCCCACTCCTTTCCCCTCCTCCCTCATGCGGTTTTGTCATTCCATAACAAGGGTCACAGTCTCCCATTGTCTCACTATAGCATTTCTCAGCATGGTAGTATTGACTGGTCCTGCTGGGTGAGTGGTGCCATATAACATCTATATATCACTAGGAAGACAGAATGACAGACAGTGGGAGTTGAGATGTCAGCTCGTCCTCTCCAGGCAACTGACATCCACTCCCTTCCTGTTCTCCACAGTGATACTCTATCTTCTGACAGGGGCTGCATTGATAGTCGCAGTCCCTCTGCTTCCCCACCACACTAGTACACTTGACATGCTCCTGATATAAATTTTCTTATAGTGAATGGTGCAGGAAAAAAGATCTGCTTCCAATGAATGTTTTTTTGAAAGTTCTCAAGGAGCTCAGAACACACAGTCACTGAAATATAAATGTTATTTGTTCATCAACTGCCACATTATAATTAGTACACTACTGTGTGCATGCAAAGATTGATAGCTAGATTAATCTCATCAAAATGTTAAGCTCTTATAATCTTCTCATGGGCCCATTTTACCCTCTCATACATAATAAATGTAGCTTAAAGTCAGGCTAACATAGAGCAAATAGCTTAACACAGTAGCTCCACCCACAAATCAGAAAGCTGCATCGTGTCACGAGACGGTAAGCTCAATCAGGTCAAACTTTCATAGAATTTCTGCCCATAATGATTAATAAGGTATGTGTAGTTATTGCCTTGGAAGTCATCTGTGGAACGCTAAAACGGTTATCTGTAATCCAGTTTCTATACACCTGGGTCTGCAGTTCTTCATTCCTAATGTCTTGCTCTTTTTCTGTTAATTCCACGTGCAGTATAGTCTCTGCTAATGAACAATCCATTATTGACTGGTATAGATGACAAGCATTGCTTTGTGCTACTACTTCTTATCAGCTCAGCCTCTCCCAATGAAATATCGAAGGCAGCAGAGAGACAATCCAGGAGTTTTCACAGCTCTAGGCCAAAGGTCCATTTAGCAGAGTTTCTGTTGTCACTCAGGAGCACTGTGAAAGGTTAGGTTGCTGTAATCTTGTTTATGCTTTTGGTCAGTAGGAAGCCTCCCTAAGCCAGCTTTGTGTCAAACACAGCTGGGGAGGCCTTTACAATTGCAACAGAGTAGAAATAATTGGTCCAGCAGCTTGGATGCAGCCATGACACACAGGTAATTTGCTAATTTCTGTCTCTCAGCTGGTGTTAACTGTGCAGGAAACTGTGGCTTACAGAAAGTGTGTGGAAATTATTTTTTCTACTCCTCATGTAGCTTTGGTAAAATGGAAATTAAATGTGGCAAATGAGGCTTTGGTTTGGTTTTGTGCCAATCGCTGCAGTCACAAGTTCCTTGTATTTTCAAGGGGGGGAAAATCTAATTATAATAGTTCAAAAATAAACTATAATAAACACCAGTTTCCCCTTTGTTTTGTAGTTTGCTGCTCTACAGTAATCTATCTTTGGTTAACCTGTAGAAATGTGTATATGCTCCCAAGTTGCCACAGAGTGTTGTAGCTGTCAATAAACTGACCTACCATACAGTCAACAGTCCTACAAACATGATGCTACAACACTCCCAAGAGAAGCTGTGTCCCTTGACTTTAACACTGATGACTTTGAGAAGGCTACCTCCAGCTGAATGGATAAATTTGGATTGGGAAGTCAGTTGAAGCCACTTTTAATTATGCTGACAGTAAAGGATGAAATTAAGCAGGAATTAAGTGCTTTTTGTGCATCGATTTTTTTTTCTTTTTTCCTCTGGATCTGTGGACATCTGTGAGGGAGAGACAATTGTAATCATCTATCGAAGCACTGCAGGCCCCCGTGCATGGCCCTTTTTTCTGAGTTTTAATACAATGAGAGCATGTACTGCACATCAAATTGGCTTTCTCGTCTAATTAGGAAATACCATTGAATTGAAAAGGAGCTTGGACAGGTCTGGACAGAGGCCACACAAGCACTTTACCTTGATAGAGTTTTAATGTTTTTTTTTTAGTTTAAAAAAAAAATCTGTTTTCACATGTCACATTTTCATCAACCTTCTGTGTGCTATTTTGTAACACAGATGGCAAGGCCTCTTACAGGTTTCCCCTAATGATTTATACTCATTTTAGGTGTTTGCCTTTATTTTAGATGTAGCCTTTATTTTGGCAGAATGTCACGTCACCTGTGTATCAGGAGAGTGACTGCCACCTTGATTTTCCTCAGGTCCCAGCAGGATTCCTGTTTGACTTGGTTACTGGAGATGACTCTGGGCTATAAAAAGACCAGTTACTTTGAAAACAGATGACAGGCTAGCTTTTGTTTACTTGTTTTCAAATGACGCTTTCTCTTGTTGTCTTGAGTACTTCCCCTAACCGCGAGCTTTGCTCAGTCACACCAGCAGATGCGACAATTCGTCATGCATAAGAAACCCCTCTCCGGCAGCCATCTGTCTCCTTGTGTCTGTTACCGTGCGCTGGCAGTTTGTTTTCATAGACTCATATACAGTTTTAATGGCATGCAAAATATGCTGAACCAATCTCATGACCTCTGAACCTCATTCTAAAATCTCATTCCCGACCTATACGTGACCCAAGTAACAGAAACCAGAAAATATGCCGAGTGTCACCATATACAGTTTCTGAAAGAGTTTGCCATTTAGTGCCACGCTATACTGTTACCACCACTGGATAGCTGGAATGAATTATTATGCCAGGTTAAAATGGAATTTGACTCCCACGATCCTCCTAGATTCCTAGGTGATCCAGCAAAAGGCTACAACATGCTAAACCATAGCGAGTAAAAAGCAAGGAGGTCAGACGGATCACTTTTACCGATCTGGAATCTGAAACCAAATTCAGGAGCCATTTCACCAAGTCAGCGGAACAAAGTGTAAAATTAGAATAACTGTATCACTAGTTACAGTTGTATTGGATAATAGTTCTCCAACCTCACTATGGGTAACATATTGGGAAATGGAACAGGGCATGTTAAGGGTCAAGCAGTTAATAGACTTAGTTAAGGAACTATTGCTCTTAATTAAAAGCTATTGTTAGCTGCAAGTCTGAACTTAAGTCTTCCACATAATTCCCACTGGATGTAAAATTGTGGGGTGCAGAATTGTCTAATGCGTATGTAATTTCTAGCCTACTGGAATGAAAAGACAGTTGTATCAGTGAGTCTCCTGTTGTCGTACATGCAACATGCCCAATTAGACAACAACAGCAGGAGAGTGGTGGGAATATGCTAAATGCATCAAGGGTCCGGGTTTCCGCAGCACTCTTGAGCGCTGGTAACTATAGCACACTGCTTCTCACCATTACACTCGTTTCTGGTTTCTTCCCCCAGTCCCTTATCCCCTTTTTTTCCTTACACGGCAGTTACATCCCTGTTCAGGTGACTAAATTTGACATTTCTGGTGACAGTTTGATATGGGAGGTGGGATTTGGGGGGGCTTTAGGGGTGACTTTAGGGGTCTTTAGCGTAAAGGTTATCCATACCTCATTAAGTACTGCTAGTGAATGCACAAACTGTTGAACATCCACACTTTTTATTTCTCCGTTTTCTATGAAGGTCTTTCTAGTATATATAACCATAAACATCTTTTTATCCTTCACATTGTGGCCATGCATTAGAAGGGCTGACTATAGTTTTTTTTCCTCCACATCCCTTCACTTCAGTCACATTTGCTCATTGCCAGTGACCCTGATGAAAACATGACCCCAAGAACATTTGAACACGTCTCTGCAGCCCATATTGTAACATTAAAGCAGTCGATTGCCACATGCCATCACCACTAGCATGAAATAATGCTGTGCAGGCTTTCAGGGATAGAAAGATGCCTATCACTCTTTGCTGAGTTTTTACCCTCCTCAGGGCTGTGTTTAATATGACTCTACAAATGTGATTTAGTGGATAGATACCCTTGGGACTCAGAGGTCTCTTCAGTGACCTCTGCTGTGTAGTATATTGCAACAACATATGTAGGTTAAGGTTATCTCTCGGTTGTTGGATATGCTGTGGAACTGGATATAGCAGTGGAGAAGGTGTGGATAGGGTTAAGGCTGGAGAACTGCCAACCTTCAGACGTTGCTGATGATTTCAAAAATTTTCAACAGTTTCTTTCTTCTGCCTCTTCTATCGTTTTTTGCTCATCTCTTTGAGCGGGCATCCTGCATCTTTCTTGAAAACATTGTCTAACAGAGCATCAAATTCATACTGCGTGTTTTTCTTTCAACTCTCATCCCATTCTGTCTATATTCATCCTCGATTCAATTACTTTTTGGTTTCAGCAGAGAGTCATTCTATACTATATTGCTCTCTGATGCATGTTTCTAGCCCACAGACTTATGTCAGAGCTGAAGGATGGCTGTCCAATTTTCTGGATGGATAGCAGTGTTGGTGGCATTGTGTGTTTTTAAATGCTCTTGTCAGATGCACGTTAAGGGTGTATGGACCATATAGCCATGTAATTCCTCAAGACATTGCCCATTTCTGTCACAGGCTGTCATTAGCTTGTGTGTTGCAGTGATTTGTCACAAGAGTTATTTTAGTCCATCTGAATGTGTCTGTCTATGTTCTGAATTGGTATGCATTGAGTGGTATTTGAAAACACAGTTCATTGAAAATGCCTTTTTTTTTCTTCTACAGGTTAATAATTTCAGAGATAATAAAAACATTTACTACCTCAGTGGTCACTTAGTTCATTCTTGATGAATGAATAAGAAATTGGATATAAATTAAACCAGTTACATGTTGGAATTTTTTAATTTTTTCAGAATAACCGTGGGGTATTTTGGTTTTCATTTCTGTATTAGAAAAGGGCAAATGTATTTATTTCGTTCCAATGGCTTGTTTTCCTTTGACATATATGGCACATACTGGCAATGAATTGCATAAAAAACAGACTGTGCTACTTTATAGGGTGTAGTATATACTCTCTTGGCCTATATAATGTCACTACAATTCTCCACTATTTGCGCATTATGAACAGTAGTTCCACATTATGCCAGTTATCTTAGAAGAAACTGTCTACAGTAGACAACCTGAACCGTCACATACCTGTAGACAGCTAGCCTGCTTGGGAGTCACACAACCCATTACTGTGTAAATGCAGTTATGTCTTTTTCTTTTAGTCACAGTGAAAGGTTGACGTGCCCCCAAATGACCACCTCCTCCTCACAGGGGTCCTGCAATATCTCGGTTGTCTCCTTCTAAGCCTGAATGGGCACTTTGTAATGCTGCCCGCTGTTGCTCTGCACACCAATAGGTCCTCCATACACACCTGTCAAGCCATGTCCTTGGCGCCTTGGGTGCTGAGACACTCCAGAGCCCCCCTGCTGCACACAGGGTTATTGAACCCTTATGCACCCACAAACACACACCTAAGCAGTCATATATGATCAAATAAACACATGTGGTGACACAGACTTATGTAAAGACACAGATATGTGTACACAGAGACATACACAATTGAATTTCACATAAACAGAGAGTGCATGCATACATTCTCACACACACACACACACACACATACCAGCATACTCAAAGACTTGAGTTTATTGGAAACACACCTCACTCCCTGTGCCTCTTGCAAGGTTATGTTCAGTGTGTAGGTCGGCATCAGAATTCAAAAAGGGTCAAGTTCCATATTTGTCAGGTTGGGGAGGGCAAGGGCGCAAAAGGTTGGTTTGGGTGCACATGCTTGCATATGGGAAAGGATTCAGAAGTAAACTACCTGTAACTTGATCCACTTCTTTAATCAGTTGCAGATTTTCAGTTTTTCAGTTGGGAGAGAGGCTACTAGGGCCATAGCTAGTGTCCCTTCCTCACTTATAGCAAATATATATAGAAAATGATTGATAATTATTGATAACAGTTTGAATGTGAATTGAATATTAACTGTGTTAAGAAGTGCTCAACATTTCCAGGTTAAAGTTTCTTCATTTTGAGTAGAATTTGAACATTTTGGGCCATTGACAACTGCTTGATTTATCAGAAATGTGTGTAAGAATGATAAACTAATTGCAGGCCTGGTATACATTAAATCGATTGCACTGTATAATTCATGGCCCACTGAAGGAAACCCTCTTTTTGAGGTCTTGCCACACTCATTTCAAGTGTGTTCCCTTTGTCTCTCTGAGCATGTCTTCATAGCCTCAGCCGGTAACCCTCCACAGAACAAATGTGCCCCTTTGTGTGGCATTATCATCAAAGAAAAAAAAAAAAGCTAAATGGCTGATTGTACATGCACACAATGTGCACCCTCGTGAAAGACCTATGATGTCAACTCCCACTAGTGTCATCCATGCAATTTTCCCCTCTATTGACTCTTATGTTGTGCCTCAAGGTTGGCCATCGTGGTGGGAATATGTATGTATTCCAAACAAAGACAAGAGTGATTATCATAATGATATTCCACTGCTAAGGTAAACAATATGGCATTTTGACAGCTTAGTTTTGATGATACATTTCATGCATTTAATATTGGGAATCAAAGATAAAGCCTTTTAAGTATTGACTTTGAGCTAGGATTGGTGGTGAGATCATGCGATAATAGAAATCTCGTTCTGGCTTGAGAAGCAATAGACGGCCGGAAGACTACAAAGACATGACATTTACATAAATATTCAAGCACACAAGCTTGCTTATTTATAAAACTTTTAAACAGCAGTGCTGTACACGACTTTATCTGAATGCAGTATTCTAGAGTGTGTTTAATACGGTTATCTTTTTTTATGTTACAACAGACACAGACAAATGAGCACACGGAATAACACATGCCTGCATACAGTACATTCAAGATTCAAGATTCTTTAACCTACAGACTCATATCCCAAGGTTCATCCTTTTCCAATTAAGGCCAATTAGGGCATGCGCATAAGGAAGTCTTCTGGGAAAGTGCTGTAGTGTTCGGTGCTGTATGCATCTCATAACCTCTTCTCCTCTATTTGTATGCCTACACAGAGTGCAGTACAGAAATATGAACTAAGGGGAAAAACAGAAAACAATGATAGAGGAGGTAGGGAGATGAAAGATGAGAAAAAGAGAGTGGAAGAGTCCACAACACAAGATGAGTAGATACTGTGAAAGTGAAAAGGCAGGGAATTGTGAGGCTAAATATTGAAAAATGTACATAATGTACATAATCTTCCTGCAGTGGCCAGCAACCTCAGTCAATTGTTATCAGCTTGCCTGAATTTAATGCGACCCTTGAGGGTAGGGATGCTGCCCACGCATTACAGATGCTGCCCATTGACTTCAGTTGGTAAGCTTTTTCTCCCTTCTGAATGAGCAGCCCCTGTCTGGCTATGATTACTTAACAGATAGTCGCATCGCAGTATAATTTGTTAAATTAACTTTTCATGAACAAAGGGCTTTGCATTTTGATGTAGTGATAAAGTCTTATACCTTTACCCTTCCTAAATGTTGGTAGTGTTTAAGAATTAAAAAGTATAATTTAAGACTTTAAGACTGGGGTAATTGTAACATTTAATCAAAATTATGGTATGTTATATTGTAAGTGGAATTTACTTTAGGGCACAAACGAAACCTTTGTGGTGCCTGCTTATTTCTCTAAGAGCAGGACATTGTAAAATCTGTATAATAAATGGAATAGCTGCAAATAGTGGAGGAAGTACTAACAGTGCATAATGCATATTTTTATAGTAATATGTAGGTTACTTGTAAAAGATGCCACCATTTCAATTCATCCTCTGTTCATTAGCCATATCTCCTTTGCTTACGACCTCAGCATGCACAGGCTAGCTTGTCAGTTACAGTGTCACAACCGCAGGGTCATTTAATTTAGAGCCCTGCTCCTGTGATTAGGGCTTTTGTTGTGAGCAGCCGTGATTACTGTAACGCGGGTGTTTGGGTCAGCAGTGGGCACAATAGCTTAGTTACTCTCGCTGACTTCCTCACTATTGCCTCTCCCTCTCTTTCTCAGCACATTTTCCACTTGGCTGATAAAATAAGCCACTCTTTGATGAGCTTTCGGCAGGCCACGGTGCTGTGCCTCAGTAAATGCTTTTATAGAGACACACCACAGGCTGTCGACTTGGATCAGTCATACGTGCGTCCACTGCTCTCTCATATGCCGTTTTGTCTTCTGATGTTTTGGCAGCAGTTTTGTGTTAAAACGACTATAAACAATTTCTTTTATATAGTGTCATTAGTCCTGCCCTGTTTCTTGTCATCTGGTCAAATTCATGGTCATAATTGGTTATTTACCTTGAAACAGCACAAAGCCTGAGGCAGAAGCTGCAAAGGCAACACAGAAACATGGCAAATGTTACCAATACTAATAAATAACTTACTATGTTCATTGTCCTTTTGATTTTGTATATGCTCGATTTTTAGCCTTACAGTTCAGTTTAATACTATTTTCTCTAGTGTTTCTTTTCTTTACCTCTTTTTTTACTTTTATGTTTTACCCTCATGTGTGAACAGCTTGTTATAATCAAACCACAGAGAAAGTTTGTTTCTGCATAATAATTGTTGTAACCCCATTATAGCTTTCCTTTCCCACCCTCTTGCTCGCTATGAACATGATAAAACTCTTTCATAGCAGAAAAGCATTGTTAAAGCCAACATTACTGTCAGGTGTGGTCAGAAATATGGTCTCGCTGCTCTGGTGACCAACCTCAACAATGATATCAAGCACACTGTACCACAGTGAATCACTTTTGGAGTGTGAAATCAAATTTGGGTGTAAGTTCATGGCAGTGAAAGCAGGTTAGTCAGGCTGTGTTTCATCACTTTGTAATTTAAAAAATACCCCTTTCAGCATGGGAATTGAAAAACAGAGTACAGTTGATAATGTGACAAAGAAAAGGGCCAAAGACACCCTTCCTTGGCCATTTTTTTTGTTAATGCCTTAAAATTGCTGCATAATCCCTGGGCTAATGCATCAACAGTGGGGAATCATTTGCTTACAAATGTCTAGTGATCCTGGCCAGCTTTCTTGGCAGTCCAGCAAAAATATTTCACATAACTTTCTTCTCTCTGTGCTAATGACAAGTTAAGAGGTCTTTACAAGGTGCTTTTATAGTGTGTTTTTTAGGTGCCTGTTTACCAGTTTCTGTAAGGTAACTCAATCTAACCCTTTGGACATTGTTCCTCAATGTCAAGTACTCCACTAAATATCTTTATAAATATTAAATAATTTTCTATGGCAAACTATGCATCTAATTTTATTCACACTCAAACAAGATAGGTTTGTCATTATGCTTGGCAGACTACACCACAAATATATGAATCTAATTTGAATTAAAGAAAATAATTGGTTTAAATTTCAGTATTACTCAGAAAAACAACACAGTCCTGAATATCTCTATCTCTAGTTATGCTTTCATTAACAAGCAACCTGGCAGCAATAAGCTGCTTTCTCACATCGTGTCATGTTGGGTCATCTTAGCCTAGTACCTCAATGAAATTGCATATATTTGGAATGAACATTCTAGTAGTAATGGTAGAAGATTGCCTTGAGTGCCTGGAACTGCCTGGTGTACATTTCTCTAGCCCAAAACTCTTTGAAGATACTTTGGAAGCTTCAGTTCTCAACTATTGCCAGTACTTTAACACTAATGATTATAAGAGAGCAGGTTTGGATTTGGCTCTGACGGTGTCGCAGCTCAGTGAGGAAGTTCAGAGACGGCAGTACTGAATATGTATTTTTAGAAGGAGGTAAATGTCTAAAATTAAAGACTACAATTGCTGTAATCCCAGTAAATTAGATCTGAATAAAAACAGAATCCAACCTGAGCTGATAATGAAGCCAGCTACGGCCCATTAAACTGTCCAGAATGTAATTTTTATTTCCTGTTATCTGTGAACTGTCACTACTATTGTGAAACAGTTTGTGGTTAGGATTGTTGCAATATGGTGTGATTGTGTTCCTTTCCAAACACTTTGAGGTATCCTAAATGACTGACAGATGCTCTGTTGACCAAACTAGCTCGAACGGTTCGGCTAAATTGACCTAGGGCATCTGCTTTCTCCGCCAAACTCTCAAATTTGATCAAACATAATGAACAGCAGATTTGATGAAGCAAGGCCCCAGCACTTGTTCAGAAGCCAAGATCAGTCGGACATTGTGCCCAGATGATATTTGGAAGTCTGGCAATATAACTGACATTGTTTTTCTTTTGTAGTATCAATTTGGAGAAAAGATGGAACCATTTTACTCAGCATGTTTTTGATCAGTGACACACATGCACAATAGGGAACCTGATGACAGCTACAAACAGAAGCCATTTTTCTCAATTTGTTTGTCAGTGCTTTATTTATGACTTGTTACAGACATAGAAGGTAACTTTTAAAGCATGTGCTTTTAAAAGATGTTGACATGTGACAGACAACTCAGATAGGTTGGTATAAAAAAGGTCTTTTTAATTTGGTTTAATCCAATATCTACCTAATTTGCATAATAAACACAGTATTACTGATTAATCCTTTTTTTAATTTGAGCTTATTATTCAAGACCCTCACCTTCTACAGACACCTCAATTACAAAAGCTTCGGTGTTCATCACTTTTGTTATTGCAAGTGAGATTTAATTAGAAATCACTATAAAAAGATAATTTGACAACACAGGTGAGAGAGGAAGGTGACACTTTATAGCAACATTCTTTTCAACTTCACAATATACTGTTTAAATTTACCTCTGTGAAACCAAAAGAAGTTCATTAATTTATCCATAATTAAACATAAACACTTCACCTGTGCACAAGGAGTATCAGCCAAGCGAAGGTTCATATTGTGAAAAATGTAACAAGAGTGACAGACAGAAAGTGGCACATCCCAAAGATAGATTGATACAACGTCTAAGAGGTAGAGCAGGAGAGCAAAATGTGCATGATGGGAAAACGAGACAGTGCAAAAGGTGACTGGAGGAAGCAGTCATCAAAATGCTAATGCTGTATGGGATATTTACTGCAGCATGTTAATGCAGTTTAAAACAGGCTCTTTGTCCTGCAACCCATCACCAAGCCTCTGTTGGGCTCTAATAAATCAGCCATTAAAAGCTGATGTGACCTGAATTGCACTTCATACGGCAGCTCTATCACCAGTGTGGGAACCAGACAACAGCGGGAAAATTTATGAATATGTCACTTACGGGCGGTCGACCCAGAATACACCAAAATATATTTATTGTGTTTGAAGTGACTATGACAATCTAACAAAGATTGAAAAGCTGTTATTTTCTGTAGTTTTTGAAAGTTTTCCTTAAGTCAATCTACGTCTTGGTGGTGCAGAAGCCTGGCAACCGTGACTTAAAGTCGTTCTGGCAGATATTAAAAGTTCCTCCTGCTGGACTGTTTAATTATGTCCCCTGTCACTTATTTTGAAAAAATACTATAAGTGCTGCTGATGTTTTACTGACGCAAGACTTTCCTGTCATGTCCTGTCTCCTAATCTGCTTCCTTTCTCTGTTTCCGTGCAGGACAGAACATGGTTTTATTATCTGGAATGTGATACACTGGATTTGTGAAGAGGACGCTCAACAATCACATTCCTTGTCATTCCAAGGTATTGTACAGTTTTTATCACCATTTCTGACAGCATCAGACTTGACAAACCCAGCTGAAAATGTCATGAATACAGAAGAGATCACAGATTAAGTACACAAGCAGTTTGCCCCCAATGCAGCACAGTAATGAAGAGTGTTTACACTACAGTATGTGGACCAATTGAACTTGTTCTTTTTGTTCAGTAGGATTTTTATGAAAATGATTCATGATAGTTCATATGTAAATCTGTGGGATATCACTGGTAAGCCTTTAATTTCTGCCACCAGTCAAAAGGAGGGCGCTTTTGGTTGGTAACCATACGTATCAACACAGCGTATTTGGATTTCATTCCCTGATGCAAATGATGTTTTCGGTGTAATCATGCAAAAGCACAGCTGGCTTCCATTTCTCTACGCCTCAAGTCTCTTGCTCCCTGCACACACACACACACACACCACTCTCCACCCCTTAACTGCCATAACCTTCCCGCACTGAGCGCTTTCTTCTCTCCCTGTTGGTTTGTCATTGTTGTCTTCTGCAAGCCTGTGTTTTCACTATGCTTCTCGTACTTATCTTCATTCCCTTTTCTCACACACTTGTTAGGCCAGCTAAAGGCCTCCTCTCCTCGTCTCATCGACACGCACACTTCCCTCCACCGCTGCCACCTCCACCAACCCCTCTCCATTCAGAGTGGAGCCACTAGCCTCAGTGCTTCCTGTGGTGAGGCTGGATTGAATTCAATTAGGGAGATTGTTTGCCCTCCAGAGTTTACTGGTGGGCTCCATGGATGATAGGTTTGCCTGCCGACTTTCCCTCCTCTTCCTCTCTCTCGCTCATGCACGCATGCACACACGCACACACAAACACACACCTACTCCTACCCATACAAACATACCGTACTATATCCATTCAGCTTGTTTCCCTTCCATCTGACTCAATGCAGCCACCCCTCCTTTCCTCTCTTCCTCGCTATTTACTCATGGCAGTGCATATTTGTGCACACATTGTTTACATTGTGTTTCAAGCCCCTGTTGATATCCTATGTTTTTCTCTTTCATGCAATCATATTCAACAAGATCAAGGCATGAAAACTGGCGCTGTGGGAAATGTGTCATGCCACCTTTTTATTAAGGCCACAGGGAGTCATATTCTCATATAACTGTTTCAGCAAGGTCGATGGAGTTTTCAGAGTGAGAGAATAATTAGGAACTACATTTGAGTTCAATCTCTGCAACTACACACACTTTTCAGGATAATCCCTTTTTTAGAATTAATTTGCCACTTCGCCAGCGTATCCAGCACAAAAGAAAGGACAGTGAATGTTGCTGACGTCGGAGTAATGGTCACATTAGTTGCAAGGTGAAAATAGAATTGCGCTGTCATTTGAATAGCACTGCGAGCAGTGGGCGGTAGTTGTGCGTGGCACTGGCTTTTGCTTTTTAGTTATGAAGCGTAAATCTGGTATAGACATAATGGCCTTGGTCTCTATTCGGTGTAGGAACACATTTCAGTGACTTTTCCTGCAACCCGCTGCTTTCCTCCAGATGTCCCACTGTGTGACAGTGTACTGGTGTGTCTCAGAAATCAGATACTGTATTATTGTTGAAAGATGTCAAATGAATTAAAAGCTGGGGATCGCTTTCATGATAGATATCATAATACACTCCGACGTGGAATTATATCCTTGATTTGATGCACCTCCTTTTGCCAAATTTGTGGTCACTTTAGATTAAGTCTAACCTACTTCATGGAAGTCTTTTTTTAGGGGGGCGAAGGAAAGTAAGGCAAACACTCTGCTTGATTTACAAGCGCAGTATTTTGTAACAAACCAACCGATTGCAAAGTTAGCCACAAGAGATTTCTGTAAGTAAAACGTGAATGACATTTTTAGGCAAGATTTTTAATTTTTAATATTCGAAATCTCAACTACAAAAGCACCTTTTAGTCTTGTTAGAAAGTATGAACCTTTGCACCTTCCTCCACAGTGCTTTGCATACCCAACATGGTTGCCCATAGCACCAGCCATTCAAGTTAGTTTGACCATAATGGTCAGTGATGACTTTGGCCCTCCCAAGTTTTGGTTCTGTTATCTTAAAGCCCTGACATTTGTTTTCATAGTGGGATCCTGTCTGGACTTCTCAAATTAATGCAAAACATCTCATTTGAATGGAAAGGGAGTGAAATCCTTTTGGCCAATGTCAGCAGTGTTCTTGAATTTGAATGGTGTCTAGAGGTAGTTGACTTTGCACGTCTTTGTTGTTGTTGTCCTGTTACTTGGGCAACTGCAGCCGGTACCAAAGCCTGAAGGACACCAGAGCATTGAAAACCCTCTAAATGAACGAATTATTTAAAAGGTACACATCGCTTGATGCAGTGCACAGCTGATAATGACAAATTTGTTGACTCAGATTGCTGTTGTCAAGACAGCGGCAACCTGCTGGAAGTGTTTTTGCTTAGACATGTTTGTGGTCATTTTGTCCCTATAGGTGGGGAGTTAATGTGAGGACACTGGACTGTAGCTGCATAAAAGGGTCAATTAGTCATCTCATCATTACTTAAAGGATGAATGTGGTGCAAAAATATGATAATTGTGTGACAGATATGCCAAATAACAAGATTACTATTAAGTTTATCCTCAAGATCATTCACATACATACTTTATTTGATCTACACAGCTATTACATGGCACCATTATTTATGCCATTTGTATGGCTGCCTCTTTTTGAATAAAGATTGATTCACATAACAGCTACACATTTTGTTCTGAACTTAAGGCGGCAGTTACCTTAATAATTCACTGTTGTAGAGTTCTTTAGGAGGTGTGTGTGGTGGTCATGCTTGATCAGGATATGTGTATATGCCAGCTGGCATGCGTGCACATTAAATGTGCATGTACTTCTGCTTAATGCTGTTTTAGCTGAGAGACTGTGCATGTCCATCCTTTCTACTTCTTCCAATGCAATATTAGGGTCTTCAGTGGCTTTTTGTTGCTCTCTTGATTTTATTATGATAAAAGAGTGATTGTTTTTAAAATGCATGGATGCATTTTAAAAACATTCTAGCCTTATTATTTTAAAGTTAAGAGAATAAATGATTTTGGGAAATATTCACTGGGCAGCATGGTGGCAGAGAGGTCAACACTGTTCCCTCAGAGCTAGAAGGTCCTCTGTGGGTTTCCTCTGGCTAGTTTGACATCCTCCCACTGTCCAAAGACATGAAGGTTAGGCCAAATGTAGACTCTAAATTGGTGTGAATGCTATTGTGAATGATTGTCTGTCTCTTTATTTGGCCCTGCAAAAGACTGGCAAGGTGTCTGGGATGTACCCCGCCTCTCACCTAATGACAGCTGGGATCAGCTCCAGCATAATTGTGCAAAACTACAGTTTGGTGCCTAGCTTATCTTAACATAAAATATAAAGAAATGTGTAATTTAGTCAGTTCTGTTTTTTATGGGTTCAAACTAACTACGTATAATACATTAATTATTAAGCTTTAGAATTGTGATTAAGTGGATTTTGTTACCTTTTCGCAGAGCAGTCGAGGAGCTTCCATTGTTTTCAGTCTTGCTAACCACCTGCTGGCTGTAGACAAATTGTAAGCAGACCAATATGAGAGTGGTAGAAATCTTCTCATCCAGCTTGGCAAGTGAATAAATATACAGTATTTCACAAAATGTTGAACTATTTCTGCAACACTTTGTTGAGTAGAGTCACATCTGGAAAAATACACTTGTAGTTTTGCTTTCTCTCGATGTGTCTCACACACACAAACCCACATTGTTATTGCCTGTCACAACCCACCTCCTCAGTCCTAGAGGGCTATGCGGGTGAACGTTTCACTTGTCTTGATTGCTAGAGGTAAGAGTCCTCTCGACAATGGCCCCCCCCCCAAGTTTGACAGAGTGGACAGTAAATTTGGATGGAGCTATTTCAGTATGAGAAGGGGTTACTGGGATGTTGGCACAGGTGTCTTGATATGTGCCTGGCTGCTCTCTTGCTACCTGCCCTGACAGTTTGGGTGTCTTAATAAAACAACACCCTTGACAGTGGACTCACAGAGCAGCTCAGTCATCTCTCTCTCCATCTTCTTCTGCCACTCCTTCATCTCCACCGTGTCTGTCTTAGGACACCTCTGTCCTCGTCATGACCATTTATGCTAATGTAAACGAACAGGATGATCTGCTGATGACGATTATATTTAAGCACTGCTTGCACCTCTGGGTCCGCATTGATATCATCTGACATGACAGAAGGATCCAAAGCAGCAATGGCCCTAATTTGAAAGACTACTGATGTTATTTGAGCTCCAAGGCAGTGGGTTAGAGATATGGTAAGTGAATACTGAAGTCAGTATTTGCAGTCGCATGCTGATATAGTGGAAGCTGTTGAAATGTATCTAGTCTAGAGAGATGCCCAGTATCTTGAAGAGTTTATCTTCTTTCGTTTTTGTAACACTGAATCTCTCTTGAACTTCAACTGCACCCTGTCCAAAGCTTCAGCTCCAGCAAGGTGTGCAGCTCTAATCAGCACTGTTTGATGTGCGGAGGCAGCAGGCTTTACAGAGGAGCCAAGATCTCTTAGGACATTAAGGGGAGAGGAGAGGGAGGAGAGGCAGAGATTACTGCTGGTCTTTTTATAGAGAATCACTCCATCTTGTCCTTTTTAGCTCGCTCATTAGTTCTCACTTCCCCCTGGAGGGCGATTCTCTCTGTCTGTCTCGCACCAAGACCAAGGCCACTTCCCTCACTTTGGCAAGGAACCAGTTAACCAAATTTGATAACCCCAGCCTTTCCATCATTATCAAGTCATAGTCAGATGGTGCTTATGTGCTACAGAGCTACTCCTGTTCTGGCAGGTGTGGAAAAAAGTCGGCCTTGGATAGGGAAACGGGAGACAGATGAATAATGATTGCACACGTTTTCCTTTCTTGGCATTTGAGGCTATAGAGCCCAAGACATGTCATTCTCTTCCCCAAATTCCCTCATTTTCCTCCCTCCCTTTGGCTAGTACCTGTGAAATCAGACATCCCTCTGTGCCCGTCAAAAAATAACCAACACTATGCCACTGTGCGACTGGCTGTCAGGGAAGTTCACCGCCTGACAATCGGCGTACATGCTGAGGTAATCAGAAGCTGTCAAATGTGAAGTGTCCTCTGCTATGACTGAGAGTGCGCTCTGTGTTTGCCTGTCCAACACTGGAGCTTTGGCTACAGTGTAGGTGTTCTAATGGCCTCTTTATCAACAGGGATCATTAAATAATGTCCTGCGCCTGCACATTTGGCAGCAAAATTGTTGTTTAGCGTAGGAAAATGCAGACACAGATGGATAATAGGAGCTTGTTGTAACTGCCAGCCCACTAGCCAACCCAGTTGTGTGATAGAACACTTTCATACACTTTCATGACCTCTTATGATTATACATCATTTTCAAGTACACCGAATGGTGTTCTTTTTAGATATTCCCAAGTGGTTTATGACAATTTAATTTGCATATTTGTTCTCCATATGCATGGCCTGCTCCTTAGTCCCTCTGAGAGGAAGCGCCTGTCTTATAAAAACACAACCAGAGAAATAATTGATTTGCATGTGTTTATTTGGGGATGAACCAGAGCACCTCCCTGCCGTCAGCCCTGCGCTCTGTGTGTGAGGATCCCAAAGGTGCCATCACACCCGTCTGTCCTTTTTACGGTGGCTCTAAACTGTGGACAGGAGCTGCAATCTGCTTCTGTCCTCCCTTGAATTTTATTTACAACCCCAGCCTGGTAATAAAGCTCACAATTTATGACTTACTTTTTAATTAGAAATAATGTCTTGTAGAGTTTAAGTGATGGATGGTTTAATCAATATATAGACTGTGCTGGCCCTATGATCAACGTCGCTATTGACAGTGTGCAGAGTAGCCTAAGTTAACACTTTGTCTTTCAAAGAAATATGTAGTGTTTTGTTTGGTGATGGAAAATGTACGCTGCCCCCTTTCTATGTCTTTCTTCATTCTTTGTCCTTCCATTTTGCAGTCTGTTGCTACTCTGTCTCACTTTTTCTCAACAGGCAATGTTTTCTCCAGAATGAATCAACCTCGCTTGTCACACTGTATTTAGGCAATTATTTTACCTCAGTGAAACCCCATTGTGTTGTGCCACATTTGCTCAGGTTTAAATAAAATAAGTGCTGAAGGTGGGTTCTTGTGAATAGAAACTGACAAGCTGGGAGGAATGCAATTCTCAAAAAGGGAGAGATTTTTTTTAATGGGTAAAGCAATTTCTGTTTCTCTCAGGTTCAGAGAAAAGGGAGCACAGAAAGGATTTTCAAGTAGAATAATTAAATAGGAATCAAGTCAATGAGATTTGTTTCCTGGCACTATAGATGATTGCATAATATACACCAGGGATGGAATTATGGCACTTGAAAACTGAAGTTCAATTTTGTCACTCGTGGCTTATTGTGAAGTACTTATTGTGAACAGGACTAGACTGAACTCAATGTGCCTTTCCATTTACCAGAAAATACCAAACACTGATCAGAGTGTTTACATTCACTTGATATGACATGATAAATCAAATTTTCAGTACAAATGTCACTGTTCTGAAGAAGGTGTTGCAGCATGTATGCCCGCCACAGATTTCTGATTAGCTGAGTTGATGTCTACAAATGTTTTGTCTGGCCAAAAATCAAATTGTGAATGATGCAAAATTATTATGATCAATTAATCAATTAAATGTTTCACACAACTAAATATTTGGGGGAGCTTCTGCATGACCTTCACCATGTCCCTTAACACCTGCCATGCCCATGCAGCACTAGAGCTGCTGACAGCTCACACTACTCCTTCTATGTAGACACAGTTTTTCTTTCTTAATGTAAAGCTTGCACACAAGGGCAATTTCCAGGATACTGTATATAATTTATGGACATCAGGACGGTGTTATTAACATGCAGGAGACTTCCAGAGCTTCCAGGAGAGGTGGCATGTATGTGTACGTATGTTCCTGGTAGTAAGGCCACCATTTATGTGCAGCTGTCCAACAGTTTCCCCAAGGGGATTAATTAAAGTTTATTAAAATATATATACATTAATAAATGAAATAGGGGTATGAATTAAACTATTCTATTCTGTCATACAAGTTTCAAAGGTTTACCACTTAGCTTGGGTAAATACATTACACATGCTCAAGTTAATGAAGTTAATAATTAGAAACCGTACAAAACAGTGACAGAACTTTTGTTTTACTGCCCTTTACTCATTGTCACAAGTTAATAATTGGATTGTGATGCTTGTAGCTGTCATCTAGACCTACCTCAAAGAGAACTAATAGACAGGATAAAGTTATCCATATGCACACACACAGCAACATAAGATCACCTGTCCAGTAAGACCAACCACAATACCTTTCTTTCTTATTGATTAGTGTTGCATTCACTGCTCAGGGCAGGTAGAGGCTTTAATAATGACTTTATGCTTTGCTTTCACGGTCTTCGGCATAGAATAACCGTGGATGACATGGATCCCATTCTATGAGTTCCTCTAGTCAATGGTTAACTGTTCTGCGGCAATTCAAAGAATCCAGGCTCTGTCGCAACTGACCGCTCTTCTGTAGATCTTGACCTGGGTATGTTTTCTTCACCCCCCTCTGCCTCATTTCTGCTGTTTTCTCCATCCTTTCATTCTCCTGGCATGTATTAGCTTATCTGCCTTCTTTGTGCAACATAAGCTTGCAGATAAGCAGCATATTGGGCCGGGTTACTCATGTCTGTCTTGTTCATTCATCAGAATCCTCTAATTCCCCTCACAAAACCTATTTCCCAGACTGCAGGTGCCCTGTGTTGCAACACAGAGGGCATGCCTGATCCCTGCAAAGCAAACATAGGCATTTAGTCACTGCCATCACTTTTGTGTTCCCCTAAAAGTGCTGGTAATGCTGCGAGTGTACACATGACTAATCTCAGAGACTGTGTAAAAACACGCCACTGATGAGTACACAGCTTTAGTTGTGATTAGCCATGAACACAGGAATTATTCATTTGTTGTATTTTCCCCTTCTCTATTCCTGGTTGACAGATAGGTGGCATGTACAAAATAAACAGAATCCTGCTGGGAACTTTTAAAGTGGTTACTCATAAGCCCCAGAGTCCACAGGTGTTTCCAGTTGTGTTAAGTCTTGGAAATGTGTAGCCTCCAGCAGGCTTTAGGTTGTCTTCCTCAAAGCATGACCCAGTTCTTACAATTCCATGACACACGGTAGAATAAATATGTTAGAGGAGGATTTATTAGAAACAAGCAGTTACAAGCGTGAGTAAGAGTAATGCCCTTAGACTCCAACTGGTCCTGTTCACTGGTCGGGGTCACTGTTGACCATGATCTCTGTTCTGGCCAGTTAATTAGGAATTAGAAGAAGGCATGACCCTCAGGATGTTCTCCATGGTTAGAATAATGAACACCTGGAAATGGTGACGAGCAAGACTGGTGGGAAAAAATTAGTTTGGCTTGTGCACAAGTCATTTCATTAAGACTTTTGAACTCATGTGGCCTTTATAATTGCACTCCAGCATTTTTTCTCCATTCCTTTCCAGTCTTCCCATATATAAAAGTATAATTTTTTATTCATTTTGAAAGATTTAGAGGCATGATGTAGTCTAGCTTGATAAATTGAATTCCAGTTTGACATGTGATCTATGGTATAATACAGTTTGAGATACAGTGAAATTGATTAAGCACCGATTAAATTTAATGCAGTCCAACCCAGTATCATTGAAATCCTATGAAAACAAATTTGACTCTCTTAAATGAATTAGATTGCTGTAATTTAATAAGTTAGTGATTCATCCAGGTTTGCCTGGTTGTCTAGCACCATTCCTTCACTTTATAAGCAATTTGTCAAGTAGCCTGCAGAAAGAAGAGCACAGTTACCCATTGTTTGCAGCAGACCATTAAAACAAAACTTTTTGGATTACTTCATTCCACTGTGCCACACAGTCACTGCAAATATGTATGTGTAACAGAAATAAAGTTGAGGTAAAAATACAATTCCCAAAGTATGACTGGAGATAATGCAGGTAAAGGAAAATAAAATATATTTTTGCACAAATGTGCTCTGTTGTATATGTTGTTTGGGGAGTTTTAAGCATAGCCTAGCTTTCTAGTAAAATGTGTGTTATATCTAATATTCTATCTGAATTGCCAAAACAAAAACTCTGTGCTGTTTGTCTATTCATAGAGGAATACAGCACAGGTGGAGCTTACATTTCGCTGCTAAAAATTACATACACACGTTCTCTTTAAATAAAAAAATCCAATTTAACCTATAATTCACATTTTGCTTTTCTGGTGCAGCTGGTGTGTTCATGCAGGGCGACAGCATTTTAAAAATTCTCTCCGTGTATACGGCCCAGTTTTGCTCCCGTCTGCCATATCATAATCATTTGGCTCAATGCCTTGATTCGAATTGGTGAATTGTTACACTCTGAGTAGGAAGAGTATGATACATCTGCTCACAGGCCACATTATTTTATCAACTGCATTTGCAGGTCACAGTGCAGTGCAGAAGGTGCTGTTTTTTCCCCCCTCTCTCTGTGCTGGTAGTGAGTACGCCCCAGTACACACAGTCCCTAGATGCAGTCTGGCAGGTCTAGTGAATCATCTTCCCGTCACAGGTTGAGGAAATACAACAGCGGGATTGGCAGTGCAAAGGTGGCATCTGGCCCACTGTCAAGTGAGGTGTTTGGCTAGCTTCTGCTGGAAATAAGGATATCTTGTAGTTGTTTATGTAGGAGAAGGAAAGTAGTAGTGCACAGTTTTATTTTTCTCTCTAATCAGAAAAGACTACTTCAATGAAGCAGCAGATTTTAAATAATATACACAAATTTCCAGACATGCTCATCTGCGTGTGTGTTGATGCAAATTTTGGCCCTACTTGTTTGTGTGTTTGCACTTGTATTTCTTTGATTGTGGGTGTTCTTCCTTTGCACTCTCCATGTGCATTTTGAGAGGTTGTTTCATCTGAGCTCTTGTAGAAAGGTGGTTGTGAGGGCCGCTGATCAAAGGCAAAATACTCACGGCCGACAAGGGGCCCGCACAAGCACCAGATGTTTCCCATCTCTGTTAGCGTCTCAGTTAGAGCTGTCCCTATTTAACTAACTCTGGCTAATGGCCTTTGCTGGTGTCGAATGCTCTGGATCACTTTTCTTCTCTTTTGTGCAATGAACATGGGATAAAATATGAAACTTCCTTTGTGTCTATTGGTCTATTGTGCTCCTCTGTGAATTTCTAGACAGAAATCTTGCGTTCAGGCCAATAGCTAAACAAGCCAAGGTAGTGGGCAGGAAAGGTAGAGAAACACTGGGCGAGGGGCAGGGTCATAGGAAGTGTAGGAAAAAAAGTGAAAAATCAGAAGAAAGAGTGTGTGGAGAAAATGACAAAGGTGGCCACGGTAGCTTTTAGAAAATGAGGGAAGCAAAGATTTTATGTATAAAAGTGTGGAAGAAAAAAAACTTTTCAGGAACAGCAAGGCAGCAGAAATGGTTTGCAGCAGTAAGAATATAAACAATTTGCAAACTAGGGACTGGAATACAAAGTGGACAAACATGTTGCTTTAACAGAAACAGTCCGCTCAGGTCCAGGTTCCTCTTATGGCATACAGAAGATTGATTGAGAGATTCGGTGGGCCTAATTGTGCTGCACCATCTGCCCAAGTTACAGAACCTGCCAGGCATGTGACAGTTTCCAACAGGCTCACTGATGAGCAGATGTGTGCAGGAGGGTATACGTATGTATGTGTGTGTGTGTGTGTGTGTGTGTGTGTGCTTATTTAAGCACGTCAGTCTCGCTTTACTTTGTGATCTCTTTTTTCAGAGAATTAAGACAAGAAGTCATGTCTTGAATTACAGAGCGCTGAAATTCAATGCGCATTGAGAAAGTTCCTTCTTTCTTTTACATAATTAAATCTCATAATGGTTAGCACTTTATTGTATTCTCTCACTCTGTGATGTTGGAGTGGTCGTTGTCAGTGTTAGTGTTGATATTACAGCCTGACAAATGCCTTAGACACAGAATTCCCATATATCAATCAACCATTTCCTCCTTTATTTCCACAATGAAACAGACTGCCAGAGGAATTAAACAAAGGAAACCAACAAAATATAATAACACGTCTGCAAAGCTGTTCCTTTAAACAAAACAAAAAACTTGTTTTTTTTCTTTTTGGACAGAATTTGACCCAAAATGCTATATCCACCAGTCAATCTTAGTAAAAAAAAGACCATGTAGCTCGTAGTATTGAAAAATCCAAATTCAAAACAGTGTTTCAGTCAGTACAACACAACATTAACTTATTCAGAAATACTCATTGTTAGCAACTGAATAAATAATAAAACACAGAGATGAATCTCTGATGTCAGTAAAAAGGAAGAACAAAGACTAGGAAGCTTTCAAGGCCAAACCCTTCCTACAAGCAGACTCTAGAGTGCACAGAACTAATGAAAGCAAGCTATTTCCCTAATTAAGCTACAGCATGCTGCTCTCTACTTACAGATACAAAAAAGTGATAGGATTCAACTGAAATTGGACACCTTTGCCTCAGCAAAGCAGGGGGGGACATGGGATTAGCAAATAAGGTAACTGCATTTGTGTCATCAGATAATCAACAAATCTCCTCCAGGTGTTTGATTTGACTTCACTATCTCCACACACTTATAGCTATCAGTATGTAAAGTATGTGATTATTATAATTAATTATTTATTAAGACATTCTTCAGATTGTTTTGTGTCTTTTTTAAGGACATCAATATGGCTATTGAAATTGTTTTTTTTATATTTTCATTCACTGCTACTTCCAAAATCCACAATCCATCTGAACTCTGTTATCCCCAGTGTGAATGTTTAACTGCCTTATTCATTGAGATATCAATGAACTCTTTGTAAATGTCTAACAGCGATCCAAGCTATTAAACATGACAATAAAATAATACAGTAGATTATTAATTTACATGCCAGGCTAGAGATTTTATTGGTGCCAGTCTTAAAATGATCTTAACAAGACGGCAGATGTGGATTAAATTGTTGCAAAAGTAAATCAAGTCATGTTGATTGTTGTAATATGTGTGGCTTTCTTTGTTGTATGCTCTGAAGCCCTGAAACCCTCCTTTCCTTGATTTGGCCACAGATGACAGGGGAAGTTGGCATGTGTTTCATATTCTGCATACCCATATCCCCAAGTCCCTCTCGTAATTATTATTCAGTAGATGCACTGTTTGGCACAAGGACAAAAGTTTGCATAATTTATGCAAAGCCATCATCAATTTTTGAAAAATGGCCCAGACCTTTTCTTGTGCTTTTAACTAAATAGATGCACTTCAGCTTGGACATAAAATGACCGCATGGAACAGAAAAAAACTTTATTTATATCTTTACCTAAACTTTGAACCAGCGCAGACTTTAGAGAGTATATTAGGGTTGCTATGTCCAGCTCAAATAAATGTATTTTACTATGCCCTCCCACTGGGATAACGCTACCGCAGTATATGAAACTTTAAAAATAATACTTTGTCAGGCATCTTCTGTGGCTCCTGGAGAAGTCAGTTTCTCGGAAACAGTATTTGGAGATGAGCTGGATATGATAACGCACAGCACACTTTATCTGGATGTGTCCCTGAGGGCTCTCACCTGAGGACTTGTTATTTCCAGTGTAGTGCTTACAGGAAGGGGTCCTTTGAGACAAAGAAAAGGGACTTTGTTATTCCATATCCCAAGAGAAAGTGCTCTATATTTACCTTAATAATGAAGGGGATGATGTAAATAAACTCATTTTATTGTGAACCTCTTTTTCTTCTGTCCACATATACTACTTTTCATCCTTTCCCGCCCTAATCTTGGTTGTAAATGTTTTTCCGATGCATTGTCAGCGGGTTTGGATTTCAGTAATCTATGGCTTGGACATTGTAATCCATCTGTGCTGCCAGAACATGGAAATAATGTTGGATGTACTTTTTCTGGCTCTTTTGTTGATGTCCTATAAAGACGGAAAATTGGCATTTGTCCTATAAATTCTAAATAGGCTATGTTTAGTGGACAGGAGACCATTATCCAGAATTCTGAATGTAAATGGCAAGAGTGAATAATAATCGTTTTGGCTCCGCTTTAATCTCTGGTGTGTATAAAGAGGAAGATTTCTCTGTTCTATTCTTACATTTAATACACAAAGAGGTACTTACTAAAAGGCATTTTAATCTCTAAATCTCCAAAAATGTGATTGTTTTATTATATTTTCATCATGTGACACATTTAAGATAGATTGTTGAATATTTTTCTACCAGCTAATCATTTCTATTTGTAGAAGGTAAAGATTCCTGATATGCTGTATGTTGTTGCTACGCAGACATCGTAGCACAGACACATTAAATGGCCTATCCATGCACACTGAGCTCATCAGCTCATATTACTTTTCTCTCCATGTAGACTTAGCATTTCCATGTAAACCTGCTGTTCGAAGCCATGGAACCAATCAATGACCCAGCAGAGTGTGTAATTTGCATGTTGTGGAGAAGATAAAAAAAGGTATAATTTTAGAAGGAGTTGGTGTCCAACATGCTCTACAAGGTTGCTTGAGGGCAACTCACCCTTTGACCTTCAAAACGATCTGTTTGGGGAGAATAACTGAAGAAAAACTTTCAGTGACTTTGACTGTGCTTAATAACCGTTTGACTCTGCACAGGAAAATTGAGCGCCGTGATGCAGAAATAGTTTAAAAATGGCTTACTACTAGTGTTCTTGGTCCATGACTTTTTTTTATCTGAAGGAAAACAAATCGATGTGCTTCACTTGGTTAGGAGAACCATGGGAAATATTAGTTGTCCACGACAAGATGCTCCAAAGCCTGGGTTTTTGCCAAGATTTCAGGATGCCAGACGAATACATCAGATGCATCTCACTTCCTAACCTGACCTCCAGAGCGGTTGAATTTGAATATATACATATTAACAAAGAATAATATTTGTTCATGGCTGGTCTTGTCTGATATCCCACTTACTCTAAGTCATCTATTGTGTTGTTAGATTTGAGTCTGGCCATTTATTACAACGTCTATGAACATGTGGGAGACAGTGATGGAGGACGCTAAATACTCAACTGTATTTCTTAGTGACTTTCACTTCAAGATATACAGTAATGAGTGGCTCCAGCAATAGATCCTCACATAGCAGGCATGAGCCAATATTTGTGACCCTTGCAGAGGTCTTTAGGAGGAAGAAACTTTAAAGTGCTGGGAGCAATAGGTTGAGGATATATTTCTGATGAGTATTTTCTCTTTTCAGCAACCGGAGACAGCTTGAGTTTATCCTTTTTGTTCATCAGTTGACAGACAACCCTGAACCCTCAAACTACAGTTGCCTAAGTGCTTCATTTTTCACACTAGCACGAGGTCCGTTGTATTTATAATTTATTTAGCGGAAGGACAAGTTTCGCACAGTAGATGGGACGTTATATGCATATTTAAACAGTTTAACACCCACAAACTGTGATGCCTCGTCTCTGCTACAACGTTTTCATTTTTTGCATAGCTATTTGAAGATGTGACCCAAGAAATGTTGCCCTATTAGAAAGCAATAACAGATAAATTGCTTTTCAGATGTATAATAAAGGAGCACTGTGAAAGACTTAGGGTGCTAAATAATTTCATTTTCAATCATTCAAATACGACTCTTTATTAAATTTTTTTAAAGAGTCATTTTTTTTCTCCTTAACCTGCAGGGAGTCGCTGTGTTTATTTGGTGGCAAATCTGACTTGCACGTTAGACATTATCAGTCAATACGTGTGTACTGGATTTGAAGGATGCCTATACTGCTCGTCTCCATATGAACAAAGATGTGCATTCATGCTTCTCACACTTAATTTAGCTTGAAAAATGAGCCAAGTTTTAGACCTCGGCCTAATAAAGTGCCCTGGTGTTTAACGTGCAGGTCATGCTGTCAATGTCAATACCAAATGTAGCCAGAGGTTAAGGTTTTTTCTCTTTCTGCCAATCAGTGGGAGCATGACCGCTCAACTGTTGTGATATTAAGTCGGTTTCAGGTGTTTCAAGGTGGTACCCAGCTCCTGAGTGAGTTAGTTTTTCACGGTGTAGTTTGTGTGTTAAAGCCTGCCTTTGTTACTATTTCTAAACCCGCCTATGTTTCTGCTCTAACGTATTATGTAGTTTAAAGTTTAACTTTTGACAACTGGGCCGGGCTGAAGTTGAGCAGGGTTCCAGCAACCAATTAATCACCTAAAAAATAAGTGATCCTGCTCCCTGATGGACTTCTGGCACGTCAGAAATTTTGGTCAGCTGTACAGCATTGTGAGCAGTTCCACAGTCCAATTTCCCATAGGTCTGCTGTCAGAATATATGTTGCAAACACGCATTAGCTTGTTTTAACAGTATATTTATTATTAAGGCTAAAACTGTAGTATACACTGATGAGCTACAACACTAAAACCAGGACTTGAGCCCGATCGGTGTACAGACTTCTGTACAATGATAAACAACAGATGACAACGATTTGCATTTTCCAGCCATCTGCAGCTAGTTTCATTTTTACTGTTACTCAATTCTTTTAAGATGAAGACTAACTGACATGTTTGGCAAACATTACGTCATTGGCTACAGTTGAATGGATGTAATTCACCCAATGCAAAAAAACACAGAATACAAACTGATTTACTGTTATGTAAAGTAATGTAATATACTGTAAATTTACTACTCTCCTAGTTGCTCTTACTAACAGTAACAGTGGAGAGCAGTAAAATGGTAGAAGGCTAATTAGCTGGGCCTGATAATGATTGTAGCTTATGCAAGAGCAGATAAAGGCTTCTCAATACATTCCTTAAACTTTCACTCTTGTGTATTTAGTTTTGAAAAGGCATATACGCAGCTGTGGCATGTGGACGAATCCAAAGCTTAACAGGTCGTAACTAGTCCTGGTTGCTAATATTATTATTTGGCAATCAGTGGGTACATAATGCTGACTGTGTGAAACTAATTGCATTGATTCAGGTGTAATGTTTGTGGGTGGTAATGCAACACAATGTCATGTTAAGGAACATTTACGTAATATTAATATAACACTAACCCCAAGAAATATCATCTGCAGCATTAATTGCATCAATTAAATACCTGGATTGCTAACCAACAGTGTTAAATTCAATCTAATTTTTAATAAAAACGTAATAAAATTATAATCACTTCAGTTCACTAAGTCAGAATGAATGCTTACAGTGCAGTTACAGTGCAGTGCAACATTTATGTGTGGCTCTGTCTTCCCACTCTCTCACACACTTCTTTGACTCGCACAAGTCATTAGGACTTTTAAGAGATCGTCAAAAAAATTGTCAGCATCAGCGTGCACAGAGGAAATCACTCAAATATACTGAGTTATTGGCGCCATTTGCAGCAAGCATTAGCGCATGGATACAGGCTTGGATCGCTGAAGTGTGCCTCAATCTGAATAATGATTTGCAGAGTCAGACTGAACAAAGGACATTTCTCCGTGTCAGTCCACTTAACATGCACCCTTTCCATCCTGGTGACAGTTCTCTGCTTTTGACAGAATGTCTGTTGAGAAAGATGTGGAAATGTCTTTGGTGCTGTTGTCCTTGCCAAACTTAAATTAAAGCCACATGGTATTTAGCGGCAGTGCTGAAATATAGTGTATGAAAGTCAGGAAAGAATAGGAGAAGAAATGTCAGTGGCTCAATTTTATAAGTAGGAAAGGGCAATGAAATAGTGATTTTGAACAAACCCAATTATTACTTCAGTCTGCATCAGGCTCTCACAGGCAGCAGTGCATACCACTTGACTTCGTCCTATGACATTACATCTGCAATATTGTGTTTCTTTTATTTGAAAGTAGTTTAATTATCCTGACCACCTCATTCTCAGTATCCAATTTCTGCAACTATTAGTATCATAAAATTGCATTAGCCTTTGTGAACCTTGTTTTTCCATTATGATGATTCAGAGAAATCTTTGTAATGTCTGCATCACAGGTAAAGCACAGGGCTTGTCTACTGTGGAAGCATACACATACTGGGGATGTGTTTTGGCTGATATCTGATTCAGCTCTGGGCAGTATGTGAGGTCAAAGCAGATTCTGCCTGTATGCAGATAAGGCTGCAGCAGTTGGAGCAGAAATGATTGCAATTCACGCTTGTGGGCTTTTTCTTCACACAGTTTAGACAACAGAAAACAGGAGCATAGCAGTACATGTTGCCATCATCAATCATCTCAGCGACTCAGTCACTGTGATGTGTCAAAAGGATGAAAGGAATGATTCTCAATGATAGGGCTGTTAAAACTTCAGGCTACTGAGTAGATGGCATAAGGATATGGTAGAGCTCAGCCTCTTAAAGACAATATTTATATGCACATATGAAACCAGGTTATTAGGAAACCCGAAACACAACAAGTATAATTATTACTTTTAAAGCTGTTTTACATCAGTCAGATTTCTCTCATACCCACTGTCATATATTTGAACCAAAGAAGGCCACATTTCATTGGTGTGATTAGTAACACTTTGTTTTTCATCATTCTGTGAATGTGTCTGAATTTCATAAATAACAAATTATTTCACTCGTTGTCTTATCCATTTTATTCCCTCTTTTGTTCTTTTATTTTTGAGTGAGGACCCTAATCAGTTTGCATCCCTGCCAACAATTACTATACCAGGTTACTTAAAAGGCGAAGCTAGTGTTGCTCAACATTTTCTTATTGTCAAGAAATTGCTCAGCCAGATCAGAAACATCAATATGTTTGTCTTTCGTTGCTTTCCTACTTTTTTATTCTGTCTGTGGCACTCCCACCCAATCCTATTTTCATTGCAGAGGTAAGTCTTGAATAGTAATTGAAATATTAAAAAAAAAAAAAAGCTAGGTAGTATCCTAAAAAGCAAGGGTCTATAGTTTTTAGTGTGTTTCCAAACAGGACTAAATTTTGAGTAGGTCAATACACATGGAAATCAAATAATTATTGGTTTTGCTCTTTTCATTGGGTTTGTTTTCAGAATAAATATAGAATACGATCATATTTTTTATTAAAATTCACTGACTGTTGTAAAGCAAAGATACATTCTGCATTTGACATTTAGATTAAATTTTTCCTTATATGATATTTTCATGATTCGTAGCGTAAATGTTTGCAGTGAGCATAGTCTTAAACAAAGCAATTACATTTATATTTTGAAAGTGATAGAAATCAGGTCGGAGTCACATGAAATTAACTCTTCCGATTGGCTGCATCACATTAGTTATTTTTACAGTAAATCTGAGCTTGGATGACTCCATCAAATTTGATGAAGCTCCTCAAACTCAAGATGGTAACAGATTTTTAGAGGGAAGGCGGCCGGTGCACTGGGACTTCTAAGTCTACTGTTAATCAGAGACAACCATAATTATGTTAGTTGTGCGTAAATTTTTCCTCATTTTTCAATTTGTTCGCTCAGCTTTGCCAAGAGTTGCCTAACTATATCCATTCTGAAATTCTTGACATGAGAATTGTGGTGTTGGCTGCTGTCTTCATATTTCCACCCCTCCTGATGGACATATTGGGTAATAAATATGAGATCCACCAGTAATGTTTTGCACAGATGATGTTATCACATTTGCCAGCTTGAAGCATCAGCTGTGTGTATTGGAAGTCTGTCAGAGCAGAGTTCTCCCCTCTCCCCATTCCTGACCCCCCCTGTGCTGACACCAACTGGTCCAGGAATTGCATGCCAGACTTGTGGAGAGTCGTAGAGACCCCGCTTTGCTGTGTGTCCAAGTCAAAAGAAAGCCTCTGGCATTGAAATAGACTCCCCCTCACTTAAGATATAGAAGCAAAAAAAAAGAAAAACTCCTTTGGCTTTGCCAGATTCATTGAGGAATCAGGATGGGGGTGATTTGAAAAGGGGGAGATTAGAGTTTCAGAGTTAGCTTTAAAGGTGGTCCTCCTCCCCTACTCTGCCAATGGCCTGTTGTGCAGGTTGAAACATTCCAGTGTCGGATTGATACAAAAATGAAATGAGGAAAATGAAAAGAGAAAAGATGGAGGGGTGGAAAGTCCCCCTCAGCTAGCTTTGGGCACCCCACTGTAAGTATGGGATAGAGAAGGCTGACAGGATTCTTCAGAAATGGAGTCAAAATTGTTCTTTCTGAAAGGGTTTGAGGTTTTGGATCAAAGAGCATAATCAGCGATGCAAAAAGAGCCACTGTTAGATTGGCATCGATGTCAAATTGATTTTACACTGACGCCATGAGTCAGTACACAACCGTAAGATTTTCTAAATTTACAACAAACGAGAATACAGATGTGAATAATAGCATCGCATTTTTGCCTTTTGGATTTTTTTGCAAATCACATGGTTGTCATTCTGGGTTAAACAAGACTAAGACTTTTCATCTATACTGGCAGCCGGAAATTTGTGCATAGACATAGAAGTGCTTTAAGCTAAATGAATGCAAATATACACACAATGACAATGCAAACATTGGTGTTTAGCACTTTAGTAGTGAAAATATTCACCATGTTAGTTCAGCACATTAGCACGCTAACATTTGCTGAGTGGCACCAGACACAAAGTACACCTGAGGCTAATGGATATATTATCAGTTTTGATGTTTGGTCATAAATCTAAGTATTATTAGACATTTTAAGAAGTGACAATCATTGAATGGGATCACCCCAGGGTATTAAAATTTGTGAATATTCAACAGTTCAAACCTCATTTCCAGAAAAGTTAGGACTTTTTCAAAGATGCAGTAAAAAGTAAAATCAGATTTCTTAATTCACTTGAACCATTATTTATTTGACAAAAGTACAAAGAAAAGATAATTCAGTGTTTTCTAACCAACTTAACTGGCAAAATAAGAATGAAAACATAAAATATTTAAGTAACACTGCTGTGGTTGATTTAAAAATTAGCAGTTTAATTGGTAAGAGTTGAGGATATCATGATTGGTAAAAGGAACCCCCTCCTTGAACTGCCACCTTATCGTGGTGGAGGGGTTTGCGTGTCCCAGTGATCCTAGGAGCTCTGTTGTCGGGGGCTTCATGCCCCTG
>JAUMHL010000011.1:5152944-5201077 GCA_032362345.1 Sandelia bainsii
GCTGCTGTAACATGCCAAAATAATTTCCCTCTGGGATTAATAAAGTGTTTTGAATCTTGAATCTTGAATCTTGAAAACTGTTCTCCACATTGGAAAACTGAAAAATACAAATAGGTGCAGTAACAATATAGTTTATATTTCCCCACACAAAAAGTGAGAAATTAAATTGCAGTCAACCATAAGTATATGACCACAAACACCATAGAAACAAAAATAATTTAAAGATGTCTTGGGACTAGAAAGATACATATTGATGGCTGCATAAAGAGTCAGTATAGGACAACCAGCTCATCCAGTTAGAAAATGTCATAGGGGGATGGATGTGAAGTGGTTTAAAGATGACAGACATCTGAGAAATACGGCTGGAATGTTAACAGCGTACACCCTGTGACATTGTATTTGAAGGGAGTAAGCTGTGTTTTAGCCTATCTACCACTAATGAAATATACTTCCCATTAGTGCAGTACTGCTTTTTAAGCATATCACAGTTTTTTGGATTGGTGACTGCATTTTCCTTCCTCTCTGGTTGCCAATGAGCTTAGTTTATATTAGTATGGTGTGAGAAGGTAGGAAAATTCATTCATCAACCTCAAAAGCTGTTTGAACCATTTGGATAATGGTCAGCAGCAAGTCACGCATGATTGGTCATAAATGAGGTAAAACGGGCAAAAACACCTGCATACAACTTTGAATCAGTCATTCTGCTTTGTTATTTGCACCTGAATATTAAATCAATCATTGATCTCACAGGAATATATGACATCAAACTGACAAACCATCTAGTTGCTATGTTTTTTTTTTTTTCTTGGTGCTGAAACTGAAGCTTTGACTGAGTCATGTTTACACATTTCAGGCCTGGTTTAACTGCAGATTAATTGCTTGACATTTTTTAAAGAAAAAGTTTTCATTTAATACACAGCCCAAATTTGATGCCATAAGCAGACGTGTCCAGATGTTGCCACTGAATTGTTCTGCAGCTGTGGAAGCTGAAGTGGGAATGTTCACCACGATATCATTGTGCACGTTTCTCCCTGAGAGTGTTAGGAAATGTATACTCCAGGGAATGCTGGCCTACTTTGGGTCCTCTAGTCCCTTTTGTCAGACACAGACATGCACACACATGTACATGAATGAATGGAGTCAAACACAGAAACTAGCATTGTTTTGTTGACACACATGCCAAGTTTCACTTATAATATTGACAACATACGTGCAGAAAAATGCACACAGAAGCACATACCGTGTTAGCTAAGTGTCTGCATTTGAAGCTGCACAGTACTCTGCCCTTTCTTGTCGTGATTTGTATTTCAACATATATCCAACTGTCTGACACTTCACACTTGTCTGAAGAAAATTAGGAATTTTTCTAGACAAGCGTCACGGCAGTGAGATGAAAAAGTCAATGATAGAATGCAGCTCAAGGAGTGAAGGGGATATGTGGCTGTGTGTGGGTGGAGTTCAGTGTCTTTTGTTTGTGTGTAAGTGTAGTCTTGCGAGATTAATAAAAAGTTCCATCACAGATGTTGTCACTGGGTCGAAAAATAAGTAAAATGCATCCTTGTCATTGTTTTGGTAACAGTGAATAACAATGTTAAAGCAATGTCCCAAACACTCTGGCCATGCCTGAGCAGCACATTAATCATGTGTTTCTTTGCATGTAAAATACTCTAGGAAGGATTGTATATTTATTACACTTAATACCACCCCATGGAATCAGAGACATCACCACTATGATGAATGGCACCTCATGGACCAATCCAAGAGACAAAAGCGGGAAGTCTGACACACATTTTCATGGTCACATACTAGTGCATACATCAAACCTGGAAGCAGATGTAGAGCTGAGAGTAGGGGGGATGACAGTGGTGGTGGTGGGGAGGTACATAATGAAGGATGGATGTGACAGTGAGACAGATGTGTGCTTAATCCATATAGTCAGTGTGTGTGTGTGTGTGCGTGTCCGTAGGTTTTTGTAGCCCTCAGAACAGTGTCAGAGCAAATTCTGCAAAATGGGCCAAGAAAGACTAAAAAATACACATATAAGCATCCATGTTGTTTTGGCTATCATTCAAATATATAGTCTCTTGCAGAGCTCAAACAAAGTTGAATTTATGCCAACTTGTGCCTTTCAAAGAGTCACGCTGAGTTGTCTAGCACCAATATGCTAAAGTTAGCTGTATCTAACTAAACAAGGGCATTAAACCCTAATGTCAGTCTTACTGTTCCCGTACACGATCCACTTAATTAATCTCCCTGTGCCAGGGCACAGACTCCATCCGCCAAGGCATCCCTGGATTTGCCTAATTTGCTTAATTAATTAAACAAATGATTTATTTGAGCTCATATTTCAAAGGGGGAGAAAGTTCTTTGTAGAGGCTACTGAGGCATGTACTGTTTTGTTGTGACTGTGAGATGCCTCTTGAAGCATTGAAAGTAAGTGCGCTTTGGAGTGTGTGGATGTCAATCATTCATTTGCAGCAGTGCAGGGGTAAATTATATATGCATTTAAATTAAGTGAATAACTTTCAACAGTGTGTCTGTTTTGTTAAGGTGACGCTTGGGCAGGATTATAGTTGCGTTGTTTCACTTTGGTTCATGGGTTCATGGGTGGCAAATTAAGATAGACAGACGGATAGATGAGTAAATGCAGACAGACAGATAAACAGAGATGCATCATCAACCCAAAGGGAAATGTCTTTGCTGCAGTAGCCATTACACAAATTACTGTACAGGCAAAGGAGAAACCCTGAATGCTTGACCCCCAGAGTGAGGAAATCTGGTGACTTTGTTATGCTGTGAGGGTATGTTGGCGGCATGGTTTGAGTCCACGTAAAGAAAAGGGTCACTGGAAATCGATACAAAGAGTGATTACCTTTATCCTATGATGGTACTGATGGGAGCAGTCTCTTCCATCCATGGGGCATGAGGGGTCACCAAATGGTTTGATGAGTATGAAAATTATGTGAATCATACGCTATGGTCCTTTTTTTTTATTTTAACTGACATGTTAAACGGCGCTGTCCACCACCGTCATCAAAACACCAAATGAGAATATCTTTTGGGAGAATGGTGTTTCATCCCTTCAGTAGAATTACACAGGTGTAGAGTCGGTGCCGAGCCACATTGAAGTTGTTCTTCATTTGTCACCTCTCTGTATATTTGGAGGTGCAATATTAGTGGGTTGTAAAAGCTTTAATTTTACAGAAGTGGGCCCAGAAAATTTTTGTGCTCTGGACTCATGGAACAGGTTGCAAAAGGAGATTAAAATGTACAATCTGATATCGTTGGATATAGACTGTAGTTTATTCTTCGGTGACTGACATGTTTCTTATTTGTTATTATGAGGGTTAATATGGTTTCAGTTGTTATTTTGTGTTGTGTGACTCTTTTATTGTAGCTATCTTGTCCAGGTCTCCCTTGCAATAGAGGTTTCGAATCTCGGTGCCATTTACCTGGTTAAATAAAGGTTAAATGAAAAAGAAAATGATGTCCCTGGCATATCTACAGTAGTTATTAAAAAGTCTAATAAGATTGTTACATTTTTCTTTTGCATGACAAACTGTGCTTATATTACAAGAATTTACATGCATGTCATTTACAAAGCAAATGGAGTGCTGACAGAAAACAGTATAAAACATATGTTGTATTATATCTGTGTGACAGTGGCCATAAATCATGTCATAATAAGTACAAAATCACAGTGACTGTTACATATAATACATACATACACACTGTGACATATAGAAAACATAAACAACTACATTTATTTCCATTGCTTAAGGTTCATTAAGGAGTCTACAGGCACATTAGCAGCTCTGCAAGGCTGTACTTAGACCCAGGGACACTTTAAACTAGCATCAGCAACCAGTTAACAACCTGGAGTAATTTGGTGATGTTTAGCATGATCACCATCATAGTTTAACATATTAACATGTTGACATTTTTAAATGATCACAAAACACCAAGTACAGAACATCAGTAGTACAGTATATTGAGTCAAGTCTTTAGTACTGCATTTGTTCTCTGGGAACCATGAATGTCTGTATAAGATTTCATGGCAATCCATCCAATAGCTGTTGAGATATTAAAGTCTGGACCAAATGGGTGGACTGACTGACATTGCTGTCTCTCACACTGCATGGCTTAAAAGTCTTTATTTCCATCCTCGTTCTTGTGTTTATTCTGTTGGAGCCTGCTGCTAATTTTGCAAGAAATGCGTCATTCATACTGGATGAGGCGTGGGCATGTCAGTGTCTAAATTGCTTAGATCGGAGCTTGGAATGCGGAGTGCGCTGCACGTATCGGTGCAATTAATGTCAGTGCCGGGTCACAAAAGTACTAAACAGGCAGGAACACGTCACTTTGTGCCCGTTGACATTAGTTCGTCCCTGATGCACAGTCACTGCTGTTGATCTATGTTGGCATGAGATTATAGCACCATATGTAATGGCAAACATAACTGAATCATAATAATGTATAATAATAATTTATTCCAGTAAGTACAGGGATGATAAGTGAACAGAGAAACATAAAAAAAATGTGTTGCTTCTAAGCACATACGTCTGACTCTCCACCAATCCACCTATTTTAATCTAATGAGCAATTTATTGCCAGCATAAGGCATACCTGACTTTAACATAAAAGTTTTATTGCTTTGGAAATAGTTTTGATGATATTCTTAAAAGGCTGTGGGATTAATGCTTTAACATTTTTTATTTGCCTCTTTTTTTTTTTCTCCAGGGAATGGATTATGCCTTTCCCATAAGCCACACAAGGCTTCCTGAAAATAGATAATGCTGTTGCAGTTATGGAAAAAATTACTTTGTTTTTATATCTACCCTAAGGGTGGCCAACACAGCTGTCATTTGGTTGCCAGCTTACTTTATAGCTCTTTTCTGAATACTATATTTTTGCTTTTTGTATGGCAGATTTAGCTGGGCTGACTTTGTGAGGACATGTGACCTTATTTGAATTGAATTGTTAGATTTTAGTTGAAGTAAATATACTGCATTGAAACGTCTGTTTCGCTTCTCGCTTCCATGTTATTCTCTGTAACATTTTGTGTGGCATTTGGCATGGCACTCAGAAATCCCCTTTGCTTTTTATGTTCTTTTATAATGAGTGAAAAATCAATACCTGCTTGACATGGAGAATAAAAAAATGGCCTTTGCTGCCCATGGCATCCATACTGACTGCCCGACATTGCCAAATTGCTGTCAGAACCTGCAACCCAAGAGGAATGAATGACAGCAACATTAAGAATGGCAGGGAGGGGTTAAATACCTCTGCATGTTTTATAGGTGTCCATGTTGGGTCCTGTGTATATCTTACAAATAAATGAATTAGCCTCTGCATCCACTCAGCCTGGTTGCACAGGCATAATTTGGTAAGCGCTGAATGATGCCATTTAAAGTGGACTTGCAGCTGGCCGAATTGTGTTTAATGAGGACAGATATCGACAGCAAGGTCAAGTGGCAGTGAATGTTAGTTTACATTAGGCTGCATAATGTGCGCGTGTGCGTAGTGCATGTGCATTTGTGGTGTCTGGAGGCTGGAGAAAGAATTGCTAAGTAACCCCACAGACCAGTTCACAGGGCCAAAGCGGTGGGCGTGCAATACCACAGGGTTTCCCACAATGCATAACAGCAGGGGTCAGGCAGTAATTTGGGGTGTGGGCAGATAGTGAGGAGCAGGAAGGGCCAACAGAAACCACACAGAGAGACAATGCAGCGACCTACTGTATGATTTACTCAATTTGTGAAATTAATTGGTTCTTCCTTCCCGAGACACGTGGCGAAATCTTTATGTGCAACATATGCTTTTTATCCCTTGCCTGTGAAATAAATGCATCCACATACTGTGCATGTGGCTGTTTGTAAATGTGATACATTTGCATTTTGATGAGACAGTAAGACTGGGCAGATGATTACATGTTGCAATGTTAGACACTAAAATGATGTATATGCAAATCTATCAGCGTTGTAGGATCGCCCATCCTACTCTTTATCTCCACTAGAAGGCTCTCACAATCAAGGGTGGGGTTATGACAGTGACATAATGAATTGTTTTTGCAGCAGCACATGATTACAGTACACCTCAAGGCCTTATTAAAATATATGCATTTTTCTAATTATTCAGATGAGAGTTTCTTCAAACATGCTGCTTATAACATGGATTCATTTTTAGATTTTCTTTATGCATGTGTGAGGAGGTCGCGTGGTATCTCTCTGATAAAACTCAAATCGCATTTTATATTTAAATTCAGCTACAATTAGAATTGAATGATTTTAATCATAAAAATGTCACTAGGATTAATCATTTCTTTTTTCAATTTTTCTATTATAAATACCGAATCAGAAAGGCCACCAAAAATTATGTCTTGTGACATAAAAACAATAGTAAATAATGCTGTACGGCCATAAGTTTGTGTAAATAAACTATCCCATGGCTTCAGTAATTGAAGAGTTTCAGCTCCATTGCAAATTAGCTACTCATACTAGTGCTACTTGTTTTGTTACTCACAGTAGCTTTATTATGTTGACCTATATCTACATTTTAGCACATTTTAAAGGAATAGGGGTAGTTTAGGGAAAGTCACTAGTGCAGAGTTAGATGGGAAGTCCCATACCACTTTGATATCTGCTAAAAATGAAGCTGCTATGAACAGAAGGTTAGATTACCACATCTGTAGTAGCTACAGTAGTTCCCAAAATGCCAAACTGCAAATTTGAAATATAGCCTTTACATTGATAATGCAATATAAAGACTACAGATCTACTTTATATATCTGCAGTATGTATCTACAGTAGGTATCTAACAGTCTAACTAGCTAGCTGTGTTTCTTTGACATTAGTGAGACTATTGATCAGGTTGTTGTGTTTATGTGTGACATAGAGCAGATCTTATTTCAGTGGAAGCTCTCTGAGGGCCTAGGGATGCCTTCTTATATAGCTTATGTAACATGTTGCAGAATGGTCACACAACATCAAACAGTGCTATTCTAGTTGCTCTAGCTTAGATATACGTTCCATCAATAAAAAAAAAAGTCAACATAAATGTAGCTTTTCACAACAACAAGACAGTATCCATGCAAACTTTCTTTAAAAATGTTTAACAGTATTTTAACATCTAAACAACCAGTATTCTGGTTTCACCTGAGCATTGTCAGTAAATCTTGATTAGAGCACTGCATTGTTTGGTGGATGAGGTATTATCGCTGTTGAGTTATCTTCAGGGAGCAACTGGGGGCATTAGAGAATTACGGAGGGAAATGTGTGTCAGAGAACAGGGAGATGTGATAGTGTACAACCTTTATTTGACCAAGAAAGGGAAAAAACAAAAGGTGTCAAAGATTAATTAAGTATTGTTCTTTTTGATCTCTATTTTCTGTTTGTATGCAGCACTCGTGCTGTCAGGTTGAATTTCAGTGTATTCATACACAATACAAGAATGCCTAAGATCTGGTACAGCTCACCACAGACACAGTGGGCCAATTATGGGCAAGATGGTGTGTGACCCTGCTCTCTGTTCCCTCTCTGCTGTCATTGAATAAACCAAGCATGCAGAGTAAGTGGTGATTTCACCTCAGATAATCAATATGAAGTATTGTAAAGTCTGCATTTGGTACAAAGGTGCGGGGGGGGGATCAAATGCTACTTTGGCACAGATTACCCCTTGAGACCTTGAGAATAAGAGAGAGAAGGAGCAAGTGAGGTGGGGTGATACTGGAGATGGCCTTCAGTATGGCCCAGTGGCCTTCAAGGGGAATTCAATACAGCCATTGACAAAAGAAGGCTTCCATTGTGGAGGAACCAGCCTCCTTTGGGAGGCTGTTCCATTTCCTTATTAATTGTGCTCTCATTAAAATAAAAGGAAGGAGAGAGGGGAACGGATAGAGCGAGAGTAATGGTAGCTCTTGAGCGTGCCCTCCTTGTTTGGAAGGATGCCAGGGTCGAGTGGTTTACAGCTCCAGTGCTTTACACAGGACTGGAAATACACTGTAGTTTATGTATTTTATGTACTGCATGTGCAGTACACACAGAAATACAGACACCCACTTCCTCCCTTTATCTTCAGCACCTCAAACACTCCCACACACGAGAACACAAATCTTCCTCATTGGCCCCCCACTACATCCCCTGCAGATGTACACTTTCAAGGCTCTGGAGGTCACAGCTTGGCCTTGGTCTCGTACCACAGCTGTCAGCCAAGGGAGGAGTCGTCAGTTTAGGCTGTGGATCATATCTTGGTCAAATATACTCCCTAAAGAAGTCTGTTGCTCTCTGCTTGGGTCATGTTTTTGTAGTTTTATCTAATATGATAACACTGTTATCATCATGTTAATATGATAACAAGTGAATGCATCCAGTATGTTGGTACAGTAGTAATCCCTCATTGCACAGGAAAACAAAAAAGTTGGTCAATATGTGATCTCTGTATAGCTGCAACGATTAGTAGATTAATTGATGAGTAAAAGAAAAATTAATTGGCAGCTGTTTTTATTAATACTTTCATTTTAGAAGCAAAAATGCCATGTATGTTACGGTTCCAGCTTGTCAAATGTGACTTACCTGTTTCAAATGACTCAACTTTATATCTTAACGTTTTGAAATTGTAAATATCACATTTCCCTTATTTTTACAAGATTTACTAGACAAAACAATGAATTGAGTTGAGAGAAAATAATATATAGTTTCATTTATATTTAAAGTAAGTATTAGTTGTGTCAACAAATATTATGTTATGGTAATGCATTCTCCAAACTTTGGCTAATTTCAGCTATCCTCCATCTTTTATTTCATTTTTTCCTATAATATACACCTTATAAATTATATAAATTATAACTATATATTTGAGTCTTCAATATGGTCTTATTTGTTCTCTCTTATGAGCATATTTTTTTACTTTATCCTCTGCCACATATTTTTTCTACTCCCATATTGATTTACTTCTTGTTAAAAGTTTAATGTACATCTGATATCTCTCAGATGGTGAGATATGTGTTTTGAGTAAACTGGTCAGCTACAATAAATGTTACCCTTCTTTCTTTCTTTCCTTCTTACGTAGAATTTCCTAAACTGTGATGGAGAATACCAGAGGGAAGATGTATTTTTTGGGAGGTGGGGGTAAAGGGCAGGAGCCATTACTTTCACAGACATCTCCCTGTGCTTGAGGCCCTACAAAAGACCAACTGTGTCAAATGAGGAAAAGATGCAGGTGCACATTCCCCAGTGGTGCACTCCTTCTTTCCTCCCACACTCCACACATATATTAACACTTGTGTGCACACACACCAAGCCTCCGTGATCACTGCCCCTCATTTGTTGGCAAGAGGCTGGGGGTGGGGGGTTAGAAGGAGATCCTTTTTCACTGTGATAATACACTCCTTTCTCTGCCATGAGACTGACTGAGGAAAGGGTTGAAACTGGAGAAGCAAAGTGAGCGATGTCGTTCCACAGCAGGCAACAGCATCAAACAATATGGCATGCCATTTTTATAGCCCCACTGCAGATGTTCCTCAGCTGCATGTTAGCTCTGTGCATACAATGGTGGGTATTTTCTATTGGGGTCATGGTGAAGATCACAAGGACCACCCTCTGACCGGGAGGTCTAGCTTTAATCCGTAGTGCCCATTTGACAGATTTTACAGTAAATGACTCAGATGGGAATGCAAGCACATTAAACACAAACTGCTGTAATCAGTGCAACTAAACTACTGTAACTTGTTGACCTTCATGACAACATTACACAGTTTACATAACCTAAAGGAGCAGTTCAATCCCTCTATTATGAGGCAGTGCAACCCCTTGCGACACATTAATTATTTTCTTAAAATTCAGTTCATCTTGTGACTTAAAAAAAAAAAGTATCTAGTTTCCCGTTCGGAAATGTACCTAACCCCAGGTTGGTGGCTACAGACACAGAGCAGAGCCCAAAATCAGTCACTCACAAATGTCAACAAGTGAAAATCCTTAAAAATAGTACTTTATTTCATTTTCACATATTTTTACAGGACTAAGCTAAATTCATCCCATCATCACGGTTCTTCTGTTTGCTGAATATGGACATTTTCCTCAGTCTGTTCATATAAAGGTATTTGTCATGAGTCAAAAGTGTTTGGACGTATAGGGAAAAAAGAGCATACTGATTCCAATTACTATTTAGATTTCACGTAACTCATGCATTGAAAGTGTGAAACATCCTTTGGTTGAATCTTTGAGCAATAAATTGGAACAACTCCGCTAATGATCAGATGATGTTTTAGAGGAACTTGCGTCAGTTCAATACCTAAACTAATATATGCATTCACTGAAGCGTCTCTCTTTCTCAGTAACAGGTTTGCCAAATAAATTAGTTGTTTTCGAGGCGCAAGGCAGTCTGAATGTGATATTATATCATGCATCGCAGCTCTACACCTGCTTGTGTGAAATCATGTGTGGCATGTTTTGTCGAAAATCTTGCATTCCTTTCTACTTCATGCTTCCTGTGCTTGTTGCCGGTTTCCACTACACCACATATTAAGAGTTGTGGCCATGACTTGATGCACAAGCATCACGTACATGTTGCTTCATAAATATTCAGTGCTCATTGTCTCTGCACAATAACTCTATTTCTGGTACCTGTCATTTTGTATACGGAAGAAAATGCGATCAAAGAAGATCATCATAGCTGTGTTTCTCAGATGTAGCTTAGCCACCTAGGCTAATTTCAGTAGTACTGCCTTGATTGGTTACATGTGAATGAGATTACTTCTCACTCTGTGGGTGGCTGGAGGAATCACTTTTTCACCTCCAAAACCAGGGTTTTGTCTCTAACATATTACACATTACACACTCTGACACATACTTTTTCTTTCATTACAAACCCACCTTTACAGCAATCTCACCTACACATGCCCGTCCCTCTTTCCTGTCTCTTTTGCTCCAACTTCTTGACTGGCAGTTTGTTAATGCTAAACATTTAGATTGAAGCAGTCCTAAACCCTGCCAGGGATGTTGGAACTCAGGGAGGAAGAAATGAAACACAACAAGCAGGGGGTCTAATTTAAAAGTTTAACGGTGGCACGTTTCATGCGCGTAGGTGTATGCGCCAGATAGAAACATTCCCTAGGGATAAACGCCCCCGCCCAATGAATAATGTATTAAAGTGGGCATCTACACACATACACACATGTACAAATGAACAGACCACATGGGAGGTAACAAAAGAAGCAAGTTTCAGTTAAATACAGATATAGACAGCCTTTCATCTGCTGACGCCATCCGGCACATCAGATTCTTACATTTTTTTAGCTTAAATCCCTTTTAACCGCTACCACACTTCAATTTTTTATTATCTATAATGCACTCAAATACCTTTGAATTATACTTTATAGGGATTTAATATGCACGTGTAAAACTTCAACTAAGTTTTATCCTCCAGGTCTTGTGTGAATATATTAGGAGCAGTTGGATATCACGCCCAAAAATGCTTATCTTCACCAGTCCTTGATTCCATGATCATATAGCAACAATAATAATAATAATTGCAATATGAAATAGCGCCTTTGTTAACCTCAAACACAGCAAATGAATATGCATGAAATCACATTTTAATTTTGTCATTTAAATAATTTCTTGTTCTTCATTATGTAAGTAAACATTACAACACCAGCTTTAATTGGTATTAATTCATGCTTTTTGCCCCTCAGATATTACACTGCAGTAAAAATTGTGTGTGAGAGAGAATTGGCTTAGGTTTATTTCCCAACATGCTCTGCTGCAGAAAACAAATCTCTACAATGTAATTCATAGAGTTTGGTCCTTGTGCAAGGATACTTTTGATAAAACAGAATGCAAACACGTTCATACAAGGACACTGTGAGAGCAAGCTTCAGTTTCCAGATTTTTTTCAAATAGCGACAAACAAAAAAATACTCATCCCAGCTTTCCACAGCTCCAAATTCCAAACAAGGCCAAATTTTTCATAAAGGCTTCACGACAAATAGAACAGAAAAGTTTATCTCAAGATTTCATCAGCAACCAATATGCTGTTTTATGTAAATCCTGTTACTATCTTTCCTCCTGTTACTGCATGTTTCAAGTTGAAAAATGCATTTGTTGCTGTTGTTGTTGTTATCAGTCGCCAACATATTTCTGGCTATTGCATGTACAGTTGATGTGGTCTTGGGTTCATTTTGCCGTTGTCATTTCGCTAGGTCATCTTAGATTAAGTGTTTTTTTACTATCACTATGATCAACAAATACAAACATCATATTGTGCCAAGGCAAAAAGTTATTATCAGGCTGGTTGTGACAGCTGGCATGGTGCTATCCTGGTGGCCAGTGTTTTTGTGATGGAGTTCAGCTCTATTCACTCTCACAGTCGCACTGTTAATACAACTATAATGACTGGAGCCTTGAGGATTCATTCAGATAGTAATATTGCCTGGTTTCCTATTCATTACAAGATAGTGCATTTCATAGGTGTTCTGTCATTGGTTTGTGCATTATCTCATGTGAACGGACAACAGCACTTTCATACTCCCGGTTGCTATGACAATGAATAAAGTGTTCACATGAATGGTGCTTCCTAAATTTGAGAGGAGATACACGGAGTACGGTCTAGTCCATATTTGTCTGAAAAACTCTCAAAGATGAAAATTATGGCAAAGGGAATGTATAGTAATACATGTACATAAAAAATAAGGGTCAGAGATCTCTGCTACTATTTTGTGTGGCACAAAAACAGCAGCTGGTAAAGGTGGCGCTGATTTTAACCACTATGTGCCAGCAAGTGAATAATCCATCTATCCACAATACATTAACATTTATTAGTTCATTAGATTTTGTTTTAAGAATCTGCTTCTGCAAATTCACTATTAAGTAGAGCTGTCACATAAATGTAGTGGAGTAAAAAGTACAATATTTCCCTATGAATTGTATTGCAGTACAAGTAACATATAACTCAAAATTGTACTAGATTACCTTCGACCACTGGTTAACATTACTTGCTGTACAGCGACATAGTGAAGTATACTGGAAATATATACTGTATTAACAGAAATATGTTTTTAAATAATAAAAATGTTCTTTCATCTTTCACAAAAACAGGGTAATTGTTGTTATCTAGATAACACACAGAAAAATAAACTAAAACTATGCATTCTTCAAATTTACTGAAGTAAATCAGTTTATACAATGTAGAGTGATGTTTATGAGATTAGATGATTATGAATGTAACCTTTAAGTCATAATTAAACAGTTTTAGAATTAAGTATTGTTACTTTTATATTTTTGTATGTAAGTAAAAAAAACATGTTAATATTCTTTACACTGAATCAAATTAATTCTCAGAAAGGATTCAGTAGTCAATTTGCCTGGATTTGCTCACCCTTTCAATGTATATTTCCAGCTAATGTTGATAATTGATGGTACAGAAAAACAAAACTGCAAAACTGACTGCAATATTGTTGGAAAAATACTGTTAGAAAGACTGTACTTATATTATGGTTTTCTAAATATGGTGCCTCGAGGGAAGCTTGGTATAAGGCAGTGTTTAAGGACAGTTCTTTAGAAAAAAAATGTACTTACATCCTACATGAATATCACATCTACAAAAGTAACACCAATCTGCTATCACCAAAATAGCTCCCTCAGGATGTTGTAGAAAGTATGCATGTTGTTTTTTTTTTTCATATTGATTTCCTGGCCCCTTGTACTTCAGTGCTTTCCTTGTCTGAACAACCTCCATTTCCTGAGAGGTTCAGATTAGCGAGGTTGCACTGCAGTTTGTCTCAGTTCACAACGCTAAACATAGCCAAGCTCTTGCCTCCAGTGTGCTGTTAGGCAATTCCAACTGATGATGTGTGGTAAAGGAAGAGACAGGAAAAGACCTCTTTCCCCTCACACGAGACGAAAATCAGCCTGTTGTTTCTTTTCTTTGACCTCAATTACTATCAGGGCACATGCTACTATAGGGCCATGTTGAGTCATGCTTGCTCTGGGAGTTGTGTGTGTGTGTGTGTTGGTGTGTATCCTATGTGTTTGTGTGACAGGGACTGTATTCATTTTAGCCTAGGAGGCAGGTTCAGTAGGTCGGGGCCAAGGTGCACAGGTCTTGGCTGAGATGTTCCTTCGAGTGGTGCCAGCACATGTGGGTGGGTTACAGGAATGAATGGGAGGAGGGAGAAGGGAATGAAAGGAGAGGAAATAGCAGAACGATGTCAGACATGACAGGAGCTGAACAAAGCCCAGCTCACTGTCAGGAGCCGCAGCCACGGCATCTGCCAGCTCCCAGACTCACCTCCGGCTTGGACCATCTGACAAAACACTACTTCACTGATACGAAGCAGGACACACATCTCTGCTCTGTTTATATTTAGCAAAGGGAATTTTGAAAAGTGACCAAAATCTGCTCGCATTTAGCATTAAATAAAAAAGCAGATGAAATACTTTTGGAACAATACAGAAGCTTATGAATGCTAGAACAATGCAGCTACTCTGAATAACAACAAACTGCTTGAACAACACTGTAGGGAATTACTGATTTCTCCTAAGCTGGAAGGGATTTAACCTAACAAACTAATGTTGTAATTTGCACACTGAAGTGGGTTTTAGCATAAGACCTTGATGGGAGACTTGCTGCCCATTTCCTCATTTTTTTCTTACAACAGCTATGTACTTAATGAATTGAAGCAGTGATTAATTAAATGGAAGTGCTTGCTGGATGGAAATACACTTCACCTCTATGTTCTGAGTATGTGAATCAAGCATTTATGGAGTAACGGCAAAGTACTTGTGTTTGTTACTTGTCTGTATGCAAACATGGGGTTACTGTCTACTGGAAGTATATCAGAGGAAAGCAAGTTGCTGTGCTGTGCAGATTCCCCTCCATCTAGCAACCAATTTATTAACTTTCCCAGTTATTAACTTTCCCTGTGCCGATACATTGTCACAGAAGGAAAGACAAAAAGCAATACACCACTGCTGTGTAATGACTACTATCTTGTCGATTTCATCCTGTAGAAGTTGCATGCAGCCTCTCATACAAAAAGATAAAATATTCACCATGTGAGGAGGTTAATCCGATAAGGTACAGTTTATTACGATTGCACAGTATCGGGTCCTCCCTCTCAGCTAATTTGTTAACACTGAAGAGCTCATTTCCCTCCAGGAGTCATGGGCAGTTTGACAGAGAGTTTGAAACTCACATTTGTACATTACTGCCCTGCAAAAAAACACCATCAGTCTTTCCCCTCTGCTGGAATTTGCAAGTGTGTGGTGTGTTGCCAATTAATGTGCTCAAATGCGTGTCAGCGAATGCAAGTAGAAGCAAAACAAATGGCTTGTTCATTCTCTGCGTTGAATGGATATCTGGCTCCTGTCACAATGAGTAATGCTAATTGTGCTTAGCAGCATCATTGGTCAAAGTGTCAAATGCCATCAAGTCAATTTGAGAAGTTTGTCACAATCGTTACCGTGGTCGACTCATGAATTCATCATTAGAGAGGTGTTATCTGTCATTCAGCTGCACATGTTTCAACAAAACTCTTTTTTTAAAACCGTGAAACTTTTCCTGGAGTTCCTGCAGTCTGACCACCTTGGCCACGTAAGGAAGACCGATTCCAAGTCTCATATTCTTCTCATGCAGCTCAAATGTAGTTTTATTGATGCTTTTCTCTTGAATGTTCGATCTACAGAATTCTTTGACAGTTCAGTTCCTGGATAATTTTGCTCTCTGTGTAAAAGCCTTTGAGTTTCAGCCTGCCTTAGGCCGTATGTAAACGTGCTTACTTGGTAGAACAATTTGCTTGAACTGTTTTTCACTTCAAGATAAATAATCCCGCATGCATTATTGAAAGTGCTATACATTTTTTGCAATTCAGGGACTTCTATCCCTCATTGCAAGTGACTGATTTTATTCTCCCCTCACCCCAGAAAACTCCATTTGGACTAGGAAGTGGGTGTGACATACTCCCATTGGTCTAATCAAATAGTGGTATACAGATTAATGTGCTAATTAATCACTGGCTCTGGGGGCTGTACCCATGCAGTGATTCTCGGTAGAAAAAGAGACATTTGATCTGATGAATCAGCTCCCTTTCTTTCTCCTCCTCCTCTCTTCTATCTGTCTTACATTAATTCATTCATTCGAGTTCATTTAAATGCAACCCCCTCTCTCTCTATCTCTATCACTCTCACACACACAGACACACGCCAACACATACACACAAAGTTCTGAGTTTGAATTATCTACTACAGAAACTCCTTATTAAAAAATGAAATATTGTATGTATTTTTTTATTCTCTTTTACTAGGAAGCTAGTTGGCACCTAGCCAAACTCCACCAAATTATGGAGAGCATTATTGTTTACTTGAAAATGGCTGTGTCAGAGCTTACACACTTCAGCTGAAGCTTGAAATGTCTAAAACCATGTTTTTCACATTGAGAGCTGTCACATGTCCACTACGTCTGTTTATCCAAGTGATGGTGGCTCATTTAGTTGGACTTTTTGTAAGTGTGTGTGCTGGTTGACCTTAACTTCTTCTTCCTGTCACATTTTCTTGGGAGAAGAAATTAAATCCAGGCCCATCCCAAGGCCCCTGTTTTGTTACTAATGACTTTTAAATGTCATTGTTACTGTGCTCCCATCTGCACTTCAATGCCCGGTGGTTCGGAGAACGTAATGGGGTCTGGGCTCCATGTCAGTGACCCAAGGATAAGCTGGGCTTTTAAACAGCAAAAAATCTCCCTTCTAACTCAGTATCACTATTAACAAACCCACAATCAAAACTCCAAAGCCTTTCCCCGTCAGAGTGATTTTTAAAAGCTCTGCGGGGGAGCGACATTTTCCAAATGACCATTTTTGTCTCTGACCTTTCTGCTGCCCTTTTTGGTGAGTAATTGCATTTTTTGAAATATTCGTTTGTGAGTTATGTCATTTGCAAGCATCATGATTAAGAACACGGCTCTGTGGTGTGAAAGTAATGGAAGTATCCAGCATGACTCTTACTGTTTGCTTTCCCCAAACTACGTTTCTTTTCCATATTCAGCAGTGCACTTGTCAGAAGAATTATCCAGGGAGAATCTGCAGTGGAGAAAAAAGAGATACGCATTGCATATAAATACTCCTCTAAAGTATTAGCTGGAAAGGGAGGAAGCGAGATGAAGTGAATAGAACATGTGAGCTTAGATAAGAGGATGGACTTTCAATAAGACTATTTTGATTTTTGATAGCTCTGTCAATTATGTTTGCAGGTAGACAGTGATACGTGCAAGGTTGCCAGGATGCTGGCTCTGGCACCCGAGGAATATGAGCCCTATCAATCACCGCCTCCGGGCACAAATGTAATTACACTATAGTTGTTGACTAGCTGGGTAATCCAAGACACCACTGGCACGCATTTACTTGCTCGCATTAGGGGATTGCTGGTGTCCATGTTGACGATGTTGTGCTCACTGCTCTGATGGTTTTTTTATGTTATTTTTGGGGGGTAGGGGAGTTTGCTGGCATAAATCGAGACTTTACAGTGTTACAACATTTAGGAGAATTATCCTAAGCTTTTTTATTTCAAAGCAAATCATAGAGATCAATTTAATTGGTCTCCTAATGTATGGTTGTATAACAAATCTTAGAATAGAATAGGCATTTTGCTTTTTCTCAGTGATAATGGCTCTCAAAGGAAACAAAACAACACAGAGGTCTGAGAACCGATAAAAAAACAAGATTGTTCTTTTCCATTCAGATTCAGTTACTCTTTTTTCCACTAATCTAAGTGCACCTGCCAAAGTCAACCTATGTTATCCTTTTCTCTGCTGTTGTCAGTTTCAAAGAAGTTTGGTGTGATCCAGACTAGTACTCTTTAGGGAGGCGGAATAAATCATTACCATTAAGAGGAAGATAATTGATGGCTTTCATCACCAAATGGAATACAATTATTCCAAACTGTGACGTTTCAATGGCAAGTGCGCTTTATTGTGTTGAGTTTGAATGATTTATGAGACAAAATGAAATGACACGATAATGAAGGGCTTCTTTTGTTATTCCAGCTCACCACGTGACTTTCTCTTTTCTCTAAAGTATTTTGTTTATTTTCAGGTAAAGATTATAATTGCTGCCTAAATGACTTTTTGAAAAAATAAAAATACCTGTTTTGTGTAGCCTTGAAAATGCAGTGTAATGACCTGTATGACATATACATATATTTTTTTAATACTTCCAAAAATATAAATCTATATATATATATATATATATATATCTATAAATGTTTAAGGAGCCTAAAACATTCTAACTCACCTTCACATAGGACTGGAAAATCAAACAAAAATGTACAGAAACTGACCATTACAACTGGCCCAATTTAAACTTTGGCCACATGGGGGCCCTGCAAGGAGCGTTACTAGCAAACAGTAGGTCATTTAAACAAGGAACATTAGCGCCAAACACACTTCATGCGTGTGCACGAATGCTGACGCTTCGAGCAACAAAAGGTTGATTTCATGCATCATTGCATTCTTGATTGGGTCACTTAACATGAAGCAAGTGCAAGCTTCAGTCTGAGCATTGCAGCTTGGAGCGCTATAGCATGAAACAACAAGAGAACCTGACGCTGTAGCTGAACATATGGATTTTTATGATTTAGAACCTCTTTATTCAGACAGGAATGCAATTAAAAAAAGTTTTTTTCTTCCATCTGTGCAATTCCAAATAGAATAAGTTGATTAACAATGTTTTAAGATAGTTAACCACGAGTGCCTGTGTTGAGCTATAGTAGATTTTTCTTTTACTCTGCCATGTGAGTCAATGTTGATGCTGGACAAATTTAAATGTCACTCCTGTTGAAAAAAAATCATTACAGCTTCAAGAGGAAACAAGCATTTTCTACCATCACCTGAATCACAATCATCTCATACAGTGTAACTGCATGCCAGAGAAAAAGGTAATGATATGAAATTGCACACTTGACCAAGGTGCATTTCAGTCAAAGCGTTTGCAGTTCTGTTCTCTGTATCCTAAAATGTGCAAATGGAATGAAATGATACATGCCAGAAATGTATTTTTCAAATGTATTTTTAATATGTTTGAGGGGATGATTTAAAGTCGAGGTAAGTTTTTTGGAGCTTTCAGTCATATTTCCTGGACTTCTTCGAGAATGAGTCAGGTGTCAACATCGCACGTCAGTGTTGTTCTAACGAATGGTCAATCCATTAAGATGTGGTTGAAAGCTTAAGATGAGTAACTCCCCTACTCACATATATTAATACAATATTAGTTATTTTGGCCCTCTGGAGCTCACATGCCCTTGGAAAAAAGGATGGATTACTGAATGGTCCTAACAGGCACAGGCCCAGGGGTCCAAGAGAACAGGGAGCCTATAGTCTAGAGCCTCTGCAGTTACCGTTGATATTTGTTGTTTAAGAGCTCAGTTAAAAGACACAAAATTAACACAAGGAGATGTAAAACAACTCAAAAGTGAAGAACAGTGATCGGAAATTATCCAAAAGAGGTGCAAAATGACTGAAAACAGACAAAAGATGACAGAAACAGAGCCAAAAACACACACACACGTCTTCCAAAATAGACACAAAATATCTAGAAATGGACATCAACTGACTATACATTCACCTGAACATCCAGAAAAAAGGTGTAAAACTAGAATTACTGCATTGCTGTTGTATGCCTCCGCTAATCAGTGACGTTGTTTACACGCATGTGTCCAGACACCTCAGCATGAGATGAGTGTGACCTTTTACCTTTGGCCACCAAAATCTAAACAACTCATCACTAGTCCAAGTGGACAGTTGTGTCAAAACATAATCAGGCCCTGGCTATCGCCAGCACGGGGCCTTTATTATATCAGAGAGATAGGCAAAAAACAGTCCACACTTGGAATTGTGGGATACCTCCATCTACTGGTGAAGGTCATGTGATATGATTGAAAGCTCCACAACAACTACTGAATGTACCTAGTGGTGAAACTACTGTATTTTGTCAGTTGTTTGTCAAGAAGGAACCTGAAATACCTTTGTGCTCCTCTGAATTTGGTAAATAAATGTCACTGAGTCATGATTTTGTCTTTATTTTTCAATACAAAGTCACACAAAATGCTGTTTTTAAATGTATTTATTGTTAAAACACAGTTCTTGGCCATATGTCGAAGTGTCCCTGGACAAGACACTGAACCCTTGGCACCTCAAAGGTGCAGCCTGTTCACAAGAATTTCCCCAAGGGAATTATGTTGGTACTGATCTCAGGTGACATGGCCAATCCCAATTCTCATTTGTGGATATGCTCACTCTGTGTCTTTTGTTCTTCCTCTCAGTCAGTACCTGATGTAGTGGTGGCTCTTGCAGCTCAGACACTTGTCTGAAAGGATGTTTATAAAAATCTATAACTGCCACAGTCCTCCTACAGTCACTCAGGCCAATGTTTACGTTTCTCGCTCATTTTTTATTCTCGCTGTAAACACAGAACTCCTCCAGTCTGTTGTGCACATGCCCGCTCGTGCGTGAATGTGAGACTCCACAGACGTGCGTGGGTGTGTGTGTGTGTGCGCCTGTGTCAAGGAGAGGGGAAAAAAGCAACCTCCGGACCGCCGCCGTTTGGTCTCAGTAGCCCTCCTGGCCATTTTGGCTCTGCAGTCAACAGCAGATTTTTACCAAACAGATTCTGAGCTTTTGCTTCAGGCAATTCGCACCTTTTGACCCTATGCCTCCTGCCCGCGTGTAGCTTAAGTGAAGTGCACAGTGTCACCTTAAAATACAAAGAATTAAGCATCTCTTATAATTTACGAAATCTGGTCTGGAGGGAAATTGTAACAATTTGCATGAGACGCACTCTACTGTGTTTTCTTTGTCTCTGCACTTGTCTCTCTCTCTAATTTCTCAGTTGAATGCCCAAGTAATGAATGTTTATTTTTTCACAATACAAACACTGTTTCTGTTTCCTTATGTTTGATTTGTGTCAATCTTGCACTCTCTGTTTCCACAACTTCTGGCCTCTCAGGGGCCCCTGTGGTATTGCTCATCCTCCCACTCCAAACAACGAGCATCCTTTCTGCCCACACTCTCTACACCAGGGTGGACAACCTTTTCTCACATGTCTCAATGTCAGACCTTTTGATTGCAGGACCTCCCATCTGTTCTTGTATTTTCCTGCAGCTTCATACTAACCCAACTCCAGGGTGAAGTTGTTTTCACACTCGAGAGCAGAAAAAGTAGAAAAGTGGAGAATCGAAATATCTACAATACAATATTTATAGGTCTTTTTTTTTTCTTTTGCAGCCTTCAGTCGAGCACCCATCCCCATGGCAGTGGTACGGAGGGAGCTATCGTGTGAGAGCTACCCCATCGAGCTTCGCTGCCCAGGCACTGACGTCATCATGATTGAGAGTGCCAATTATGGCCGCACCGATGACAAGATCTGTGACGCAGACCCTGCACAGATGGAGAACACAAGGTGTTACCTGCCAGATGCCTACAAGATCATGTCTCAAAGGTACAGATGTGTGAATTTTTGGAAAGGTTATTTAACCATGGACTGTGCTGGGGTTGAACATTTTAGAGTTGAATATTTATCAAAAAATCATTATTTCTTAAAAAACAGAATGCAAAAAAATAAACTTCTTGTATTAACTTTGAGTTAATACAGGACTATGACAAGCTGCAGGAAACACCACTTTCTTTAGCAACACTGGCTGTTAAACTACAGGATGTTTAAAATTTCAGTCTGGCTTTAATGTATATTAAGAAATTTAAACACACAATTTGCTGTATTTTGTCTGTAACACACAGGACAGATGTATCAGTAAAAATAATGCATGTACAGGTCTTTATTATTTTTATATCGAAATCTTTTGATGATGACATCAAATGATAGCGATAACAAAGAGTTGTTCGGGCTCCCATTGGGAATATTCATATTCACATGAATATTTGTCATGAATGAATATTACACACAGTCAGCTGCACTCCCAAGCAAAATCTGCTTTATGCTGTTCAGTAATTGACTCAAGTAGCTGCATTTGTTAAAAAAAACAACGAGCAGATCTTCAGTTAATGAGAGATGCTGTAATTCACACCTGTGGTCTGCTGAAACACAATGTTTTTACACACAAAATAATTCTTTATTGATCATACTCACTCACAGCAGAATGTGGAAATGTAGTGGCCTTGTGGAAAACATGGTATTAGTATATACTGTATGGTACATATCTAATTGGGTCAAGAATCCCGGTGAGCTAGAAACACCTTCAAACATAAACCTCACTTGTCTGATAATCTATACCAGCTGTAAATAGACTCTTACACAAATCAGTGTTCATTTTAAATAATACATTCAATACATTATTTATTAAGAGTTATTTGTAAAAATAAAAAATGGGCTTGATGAGCTTTGTTGCCAGATGTGAGCCCTGTTTTCAGAGTTATGGCTGTGTTGTGCAGAAACCGGGGCGTGGAGTCCTATTTGTCAAGGCAGACAGACTGTAGTCTTACTATGCTTTGGGTTTTGCAGTGTAATTGATTGCTACCATTAAGATACTATATACAAGTTTTGGTTTTAACCAAGTAGTCTGGATTCCAGAAAATATATAGAGCTCAAGGCGAGTGTGGAGTGAATATATGTACAGTCCATCTTAGCTCTGCTGTTGACTCATTGCTGCACTTAGAACAAAATGAGGGCTCCTCTTGTGGATATCATTCTAAGCATGGTTACTCTTGCCTTTGAGGTCAAAACACCCCTGAGAAGCAGAGAAACCTCAGAAGGAACTGACTTCATCTAAATTGCTACTCAGCGCTAACATTTGTCTACCTCTTTTTATTTCCAAAGCTTAACATACGTTCAGTTCTTTTTATTTCCCAAGCTTTAGTTCCACATTGGATGTAGCCCTTTGAGAATATGAATGGACCTTTGGGCTTTAGCAAACAATTGCTCTTGGCTTTTTAGTTTGGTACCATAGAGTTCAGATAATCAGCTGTGTGAAAAGGCAGCTGATGGTAAAAAAAAAAAAGAGGTAGTTTGAAGCATGTTGTCAGATAATTGATGCACCCTGTAGCTCCCTTTTTCTCCAGCCGCCCACTCAGACTAAAAATCCCTGCAGGAATGAATCAACAGGTCCTGTTACTGTCAAGAACACAAAACATAAAGTACCAGGGAAAATCATGTCTTTTTAGTATCTCATTTCTATTGGAGGTGTTTCAGTAATGCTAAAAGGTAACTACAACCTGATTCAGAGCCAGAGGACTTTCAATTGGGAGAGGAAGTTGCTAAGTGGATGAAAGGTGTGGGTGGTATGAAACGGGTGGGGAGGGAGGAGCAGGGTGAGAGGATTCAGTGGCTGTAGCAACACAACTACACATCAGCGTGTAGAGGTTGGCTCAAGAAATGGATACCACTCCCGACTATTTTGTTGTTGAGCTGTCAGAGCTGTTGCTAGGCACCTTTGGCTAAGCTCATTAGGGTTAAAAAGCAAATGAGCACAAAACGGAAACAAACAGGTTAAATGTTAAAGCCAGGGCACAAAAATCTGACTAGTTTTTTAGAGGCTGTGTGATGTCAGCGAGGATAATTTAATAATTTGATATGTGAAAGAATGAACTGAAAAACAGTCTCACATGTTGATAAATGTCTGAATTAATTTACAGTGTTGCTTTCTCTTTTAAAATTCTAGTTTATTCTCATTACTTAATTCTTTGATCAGATTTTTAGCCTGTACACCAACATTTACAAGATTTTGTGACTGCTTTATAATCTCCAGTGAGTCAATATTAGCAGTTATGCAACCACTTAATTTATATTTTAGCTGGAATTTGCTCCTACCTCTTTTCTTTTCTGCCCTCTATTCATCATTAGTATGTTTACATGCACACTATAACCCAATCACTGGAAACAACCCAAGCAGTGTAATGGTGTGATTAAAGTATTTACACGGTTCGCAGTAACCAGATTTTCCCAATAATTGCCGTTTCCACAAGTTGTTTGATCACTTGGCTAATGTCTGGAAGGATGTGTTGTAGACAACAATAAAGAAAAGGTAGACAGAAAATGGATGGATTCATTGATGTGCAAAAATTCTCCACTTATGCAAGCCCATGCCTCAGTTTGTGTATAAACACAACAGCCTTAATCAAAAGTGCATTTTTAAGGCACTTAGAACTATCCGTGTTCTTGAAAAACGGTAGGTATTTTGTCCATTATAATAACATTGAATTGATCAGAAATAAAGTGTAGACATTGTTTATCTTGCACTTGACTTGTAGCTTGTTTTGTTATTTTGTGGTATATCTACGTAGACATAGGCCCATCATCTGCAGATATTAGTCCTTCGTTCCAGTGTTTCACATTGTGTTTAGTTTATCAATTTAAAGGGTTAATTGGTCATTAGAAAACCCTTTTGCAATCACAGTATCTTAGCACAGCTGAAAACTGTTTGAAGAAGCAATACAAAAGGCGTTCTTTAGATTAGTTGAGTATCTGGAGCATCAGCAATTTCGTGTTTGATTACAGACTCAAGATGGCCGGAAGAACAAGAGGACAAATACATTAGAGTGTCTAGTTTGAGAAACAGACCCCTCACAGGTCCGTAACTGACAGCTTCATTAAATAGTGTCCTCAAAAGGTCAGTCTCAACATCAACAGTGAAGAGGCGACTCCGGGATGCTGACCTTCTAGGCAGAGTTACAAAGGAAAAGCAATATAACAGAGTGACCAATGAAAAAAGCACAAATACTGAATGGAGGAAGATTGGGAAAAGTGTAAATACTACAATTTTGTCAATACAAATTGGTAATTGATGTAATCAAATCTTCATTTAATAAAAACAAACTGGTTAAGGTCAAGGTGTAATAATCAGAGCTTTAGATTCAAGATTCAAAACAGTTTATTAATCCCAGAGGCAAATTGTTTTGCCTTGTTACAGCCACTCTCAGTTCAAAAGGAAAGAAAAGAACCACAACCAGGGACAAGAAAGATCAGTACCAACACAACATAGTCAGTACTCGATGCATCATAATCGCCTTAAAAGTAATTATAATTTTTGAGAATGCACTGACTGTATTTTCCTCTTGTGGGTCTCTGCCCTCTCGCCTGTGTATCACCTGCCTCTCTCGCTGGCACCAGTTAAGTCATGGTGACTGGCAAGCACTTGGTAGTTAGCATTCACATGTTGTCTGAAGGAGAGACGTGCTGTTGCTGGTTTAGTCCATGTGCCAGGCTCAAATCCATCACTGGCCAGTGTCCAGACATGTCACCAACTCTGCACCCACCTCCCACCCCCTCAGCACTTCATTAATATTCAGTTATCGAACCCAAGCGCTGTCTGTTCCAGTTTAGCCCACTTTTAAAGGTGTATACTGGACTACTCTGGTGAGGTGTTTGGTTCCATTACAGTCTTTTAAGCGAGAGTTAATAGCACCCTGTACCTGAGTGATAGCACGCCACTGAGCTTGTGAGTGCTGTAATGCATCTCAGGCTGTAAAAGGCTGTCTCGCGCCATGCTGTGGCAGGATGAAATGAGTGGGTCTCTTTCATTAGCCATTCCTCGCTTTGTGCTGTGAACATCACGGCTGTGCAGAATCCACAGCTTTTGGATAAACATGTCACCTATAGGTGGTGCCGTGTTGCAAGCTAGACAGAGGCTAATGAAGCTGTAATTGAAACATGCTACGCAGGATTAATTTAGTACAATTTCAGACAATTTGCATAGTATGTACACATGTACTGCAATCTGATTTCTGCAATCATTGCTTTTCTCTTGTGGGATATATTTGGAGCGTATTGTTTGGGTGTCTGTTGACTCTGCCTCTCTCCACACATGTATAGATCTAGTACCACTTCACCGTGTGAAATCACTGGAGAGGCCGGACACTTGTGCTATCAAACAAGAGTGACCCTTTTCTCATCAGAGCTCCTGTGTCTCTCTCTCCCTTTTTTGTGTTCCCCTTTTCCTATCCCCAAGGCGGTGTGGCCTTCACGGCCAGTAATTACAGGCTATATCAAAGCTATATATCACCTTATATCTCAGTAGACCTCAGCAGGCACCTTAAGGGACAACTGATAGCATTGTGGCAGGCTTGTGCATGACCCCTGAAGGAGAAAAGCAGGTCAGGAAGGAGTAACCCCCCCCCCCTCCCATCCAGGTCATACACATACAAACGCACACATACACAATTGTGTCCCTGCCTGTCCAGACTGTCCTTTTTGTCTTTTGTATTGCTTTCATTTAGTTTCTTTAGTCTCGATGGAATTCTCTTTACTGCTGTGTCATCACACTTGTCATTTCAAGGAACAAAGAGGAACAAAACATTTTTTTGTCTACTAGTATTATGCGTTTGTGTACATGGCACTAATGATGAAGGTTAATAGATATCACAGCTTGATGAGTCTCATGAGGACAATAAAACTAAATTAACCTGTGATTTGAACCTGCTTGCCTGGTGACAGCTGACATTTGACAACCTTCCGGTTAATGGCATTTATGCGGAAAATAAACGTGTCCAGGCCAAAGTTTAATTCACCACACTTATGTGAAGTTCATGAATACGGAGAGTGGTGGCTGGTGTTCAGATTCAGATTCAAAAACCACCCAACTACACTAATATCATATACCTATGGATGCTGTGCGAGGGAAAGCCTGACAAGAGCCAATCACGATCATCTTGATCCCAGATACTGAGGACGATTCCAGAAAAAAAACAACAGAAAGCAGAGTATGAAAATTATGTTTAAACAAAAAACCCTTAACTACTGATTCATGAAAGGTCTGTATATGTGAATGCACCCTTAGGCTGAAATACTTGAGACAAACAATTCTGCCATCTGATGAAAACATGCTGACAGAGGGACAAGAATGATTCAGGGAAGGGATAAGAAGGGGAAAACAGATGGGAGGTTCCATTCTCCTTTGCTGATGATCTTTCCCATAGGTTCCCGTTCTCATTATCCTTGGCTTTTGACCTTATTTCAGAGTCAAAGGATTTGATGAGATATTTGTTTGAGCAGGGGAGTAGGATTAACTGAAGAATCCCCTTCGGTTCTTTTGCCCATCTTCATTTAAATCCCCTCATCTCAAGCTGGATTTTATAGGTATAGGTTTTCTGAGAAAAGAAGAAGGATTCTGAAGTCCATGCATTGCCCAATTACCAGAAGGTATGGAAATAAAGAAGATGAAAGGTATACTGTGTCACTTTGTTTTCAAGTGTACAGTATTATAAAAAGTAGCATATATCCTAGCATGTATGTCCTTGTAATTCCATCTTAAAAAAAAGCTTAAAACACAGGCACATGCCTACCTGTCCTCATTTGCCCCTCGGCTCTGAGGGTGGTTAGGCGCATATGAGAGCTTGACCATCTGCCTTCTACTCTCTCACATATCCCTTCTGTTGGTTTTGTTTATTAGTTTATCAGTGTTCAAATGTGGCCAGAACATGTCATTTTACTGTGGCGTACTTTAAGTGGAGGCTTCAAAATGATCATAGTGTACAGATAGAAGATTAGTGTTTTTTATGACAACATACAAACACCACCAACCTACATTGTTCTATAGACATAGGTCATCCTCACTCAAATGCAGCTGATTTGGCTTGTTTCTCTAAATGCAAAGTAACCACTGCACAGAATATGAAGAATTTGAAAATTTGAAGGTTTCACGTTTTGCATAATAATCAACAAAAAAGATATTCAGATATCATTTTTCGGCAATATCACACACAGCTAGTCTTAAGCTGTTTCTCATATGAATTTTGGACAAAGTCCAAAGAATCAGGTCTGGAGTTGCCCTTTCACATGTGCCACAGACCAGAGTTTGTCTGTGACAGACACATTCTCACCTCTCAGTTTGGTTTAGGTGAGGGGTAACACCTGCAGAGCGTGAGGGAGGCAGGACAAGACACAAAAAGTATGCTGTGGCAGTCAATGTTTTGTCCACAGCACATTGAAGCAGTGCCAGTCATATGATGAAGCCGGCAACATGCCCAATTGCTCACGTTCAATTCTCTGGACCTGAGCTGCTCTATTCAAATATGGACTCAATCAGATATTGCTAGACTTTGTATTAGCGCGCACACGCGGTGAAGTCCATTTAACGTTCAGTCCAGTTGCATTTTCATATTCATGCCCTCTAGTTTGTGTCTACATGAGTTCATGGTGCAGAAATAGGAGCCATGGATAAGAGGAAAGGAGCCATCAAGCTATCAAGTAGGCAAGAAGCTATCACGTCGCATTATGGAAAGTGTGGAATCCAGTGTTCTTTGATGAAAACAATTGTGTTATACTAAATAGCTTAAGCACTCCTTTAATAATTTACCAAAATTTTTTACAGCCTTAATTCTCTTTTGTTTCATAATGCACTAAAGAATACTGAAACATGCATTAACTGAAATATTATGAATTATTATTATGAATTAATATGGTCTTATGAGAAAATAGACAGCTGCCACTGACATTAAAAGAAAAGTTATCATGCTAAGCAGATGTGTAATACCATCATTGTTCGTGCATGACCCCCAAAGCCCAACCATAAGTGGCCTCCCTTGTTTAAAGTCGAGGTTTGCATTTAACTCCCTAAACAATGAGATGTCAGATGAATTGATGCATGACTTTAATGTTGGAAGTGCAAATATCACACAGGTTCTGTTTTATATTATTATTAGGCAGATTGTAATAAAAGGAGATCTATACTTCATTATATTGCACTACTGCTGCTATTCTTAGGGTTGTAATCCTTACTGGGTCACCCAAACAACACATATATTAGTACATATATTTGTGCATGTAATAGGTCATATTAGATTATATTGAGAGTGTATTTTGCATCATAATTCTGCAGAGTTTCTGTGGGGTCCTGTCTGTAGGCTTTTTCTACCAGCCTTTCTCTATTTATACAGGCATTGATTTGTCTTGCTTACTCTTGGTTGGAGGCTGTTTTTCCATGATACAATTATGTGTTGAGCACCTGACAATTACAGAACAAAAACATGACCGATGAGCGCAGCGGGGAACAACTGCCTGTTGTAATAGTATGAACAAATAGAGAATGGTGGGTGGCTTTGCAGCTAGCGTTAATATGCAAAAGGATATTAATAAAAGCTCAGACAGAAGGAGAAAATAAAGATCCCCTTTTGCTATACAGCAAACATGCAAAGTAATAAACACATTTTGAAGTTCTTTGGATTACTGTAGGATTTTAAACTGCCTTTCCATCTGTGCATGTTTGCCTCTTGCCCTTGCATAACCCTTTTCATAAAGACTTTTTAAATCAAAGAGGTTTATTTATTCTCCGTTCTGTTCTTCTCCTAAATTGGATGACATCACCTCACGTTCATTATCCTGTCTCATTTTTCAGCCCTTCCGACCTTACTTCAATCGTCTTTGATAAGAACCTGCTGCATTTTATTTTGGGCGGTTTGTTGCTGTAAATGTCAAGCTGGCAGCCTATCCAGTCAGTCTCCAGACATGGCCATGTAAGCTTCTGCGGTGATTAGATGGAAAATGAAGGCCTGGTTGGCGAATGGGAAATGTTTAAGGACATCTCCCCATATGAAGCGGATTGGTATCTCTCAAGAGATACAGTCAAAAGAGAAGCAGATTGACTCCAACCAAACCAGTGGTTTGAATCAACCGTAACAGTGTCCATCTTTGGATTCTGAGCAGAATGCCCCATAGACTTTATTATGCCCCTACAAGTTTAGTGCTTTGCCAAAGAATCCAGAAGTTTGGGAGTTTTCTGAAATGTTTTTATTCTTGGCTCCCTTCACATTACCCTTAGGAAGCCTGGAAGTGGTCATAGGGTCTTTTGGTGTCAGATTAATAACCATCACAGCAGTGGCTCACTAAACATGGGGTTTTATAATGTGTTAAAAAAAATTGAAGTAGGAGGCCTCAGTCCATTTGTCAGCTAGGGGAGTGAGTTTCACTTGGCTGAGTCCAAACAGTAAAGAAAGGGCTAATTCAGGAAGGAGCAGGTGGTTAGTCAGAGTGGAGGGAGCAGGCTAGGCTTTTTCTTTTTCACTATCTGATATTTGCCCTTCTCTGCACTGCACTTGAGTCTTTCATCCTTGTTCGTCTAGTTTTCTGCTTCTTCTGTTTTTAATTGGCAGGTGGGAGTAGCCAACATACACATTTGATGTCTACTGCTCCATCTTCTCCTTCTGCCCTGAAGCGCTGGATCCATCTTTTTTCTCCAACATAGAGGGGGCATGCAACTTCTTGTGACCTTTTAATAACTTTGCTGGCTATTCATCATCTCTCCCCAAAGATAAACACAACATCCTTTCATGCTGATTCATGACTCATTTTTGGAATTAGATCCAAAACATCTTGTGGCTCTTTCATCCCCCCGTCTATCACTTGGCAATAAAAACAACTTTCCTGTGATGACATTTCTTGAGATTAACATCTGCAATTGTCAAGATACAGCATTTTAATTGTGGGTCTGGCTGGATGAAGTAATCATCACAAATGTTAGCTTGTTGTCAGATGCTGTTAAAGGAACAGTAACCAAGTAAATGTTTGTGTGAATTATGAATGAATGTGTATTACACTCAGCACAACCATTTTCTCTCTCGAATCTTGCAGATCCGTTGGTATTTTGGTTCCCTAGTCAGCTTGCATGTCAAAAAGGTTGAAGAAAACATGCAGTGCAATTAAAACTCACAGTCTCTACTGCACAGGTAGGGATGTGTTGGTACTTTGGTGAACAGACTTCAAAATTTGGTGATACACTGCAATGCACAGCGATTTCTGCTGGTTGCTGAATTTCATTAACACTCAAAATTGACATTCTCTCACATGTCGTCAACGAGTGATTAGCTGTAATATTTAGTCAGTCACATCCAGCACCAGACTGGCTTAAATTACTACTCAACAACAGCTCTGCACTGATGCCAGTGGTCTCCCCAGTTTAGGCATTATAAACCAACAAATCAGGTTTAGGAGATGGCGTCATATTGGTTAAAAAGTTCCCTCTTTTCTCCACATCTCTGAATGATCTCTGGACTGTTTGTTCCTGCCAGTCTTATCTCCATATTCTCATTAAAAAAAAAAAACTAGGTTTCCAGAGGCAGCAGCTGTGTGAGTCATCACTTCCCTTTAATCTTAACTGGAAAAACTAGCATTGCATTTATAATTGGTGAAATGCACCTTAAATTGCAGTATGATATTATGCAGCAGATTTATGATTGTAATAGTTTTGATTAAATTTGATAGGGGTGAGCAGTCAGTTTATCTTCTGTGAGGGAAAAAAAATGAACAGCTCTCTCTGGATAGTCATGTAAACAGGATTATAATGGGGAATTGTTTGTTTATGCAATCATATAAACAGCTTAAACAAACTGCATCAGTCTCAGTTTTGGCAGCAGTGGCGTTATCGTTGCATATAAAAGTAAGTGTATCTAATGGAATCCAGCCTTATTAATCACTAAAGTGAAACAAAGGCAAACATCAAAATAGCATAATACATAATACATTTCATTTTAGTACAGAGTCAGTGTGCAACTGATGATCACTGTGGTGCCAAATAAAACTTTCAGCATCTCCACAAAGACACATCATCTGCCTTTGGTGCTGAGTGTTTGCAACTCGCCACTCTCAACCTGCTGGATGACAAAAAATTATTATCCCAGCACACTTTGCTATCTATTGAGGGTTCCATTTTTGTCAATCACCACTGTATTTGGCTGAGCTGTTTAAAATGTATGAGACCACAAAGTAATGTGACTGGCTGAAGAGATGATGATTAATCACTACTCATCATACAACCCTTTGATATAACCCTCCTATGGATGGTAATTCCTTTAATGTCATGTCCTTTTTAATGTTATTTCGCATGCAGTGACTTTTTAGCAAATTACTTTGGTAAAACATGTTTTCCAAGCCATTATTTCATTTGATTGGGTTTGCTTTGTGTAATTTCGATTGGTTCTGATTAGTCTTTATCATTTGCCACTCATGCTGGGACATTGAGTCATTTCTAAGCACTGTGCAGTTTTTTGTTACGCTTCCAACAGTGAAACTTCTCTTTGGTCCCACAATAACTGGTTACAGCTTTCTTGTTTTTTCGCCTCTGTAGTACAACTCAACAGCATTTGTAATGGATATTTAAAATGTGTGATTGCTCTGTGTCTATGTGAAGGGTGATGTTTGTCATCTTGCTTGTTTGGCATCGAACATTGCTTCAAAGGTGACTCATCTTTGATATATTCTGATGAGGTACTGAAACTAGACCCACTAAAACTATGGATGACTCAAACTGCTTGGCTTGGAAAGCCTGCAGCTCTAGCTCAGCCCAGCATTACAAGGCACTTTCTACCTCTCTTAATCCTGGTATCTTCACCTCTCTGTGTCTCTTTCCCTGTCCTCTCAATTACTGCTCGACTCTGAATCCCTTTTGTCTCCTGTAGCACTCTTCTTCTACTGTCTGTTTCTTCCATTTCACTTTAATGTTTCTTTTTTCTCTGTCTTTGTCACATCACTCTTTTTCTAATGGGTTTATGTTCAGCATGAATGTGTAGCAGTCCAGATTGTGTGGGAGCTGTACTTTCAACAGCAGCGTATGTAGGATCTACAATCGTGCTACATGACCTCTAACCTTGACGAGACAAAGTCAAGTGAGCAAGACGACGAATAGTTTCAACAAAAACCCGAACTGTATTTTGGATTAGTCTTTGTAAATATGAGTGAAAAAAAGTAACTTTGAAACAGGACAAACTTAAAATCTTCATCAGTTAAAGTAGGGCAATTATCACCTTCATCTCCAGCTGTTTGAACTCACCTGCATGTTTTAATATGAAACGCAAGCTTAAAACATGATGGATCAATCTTAAAGCTGAAAAACCGATGACGGTCTCTCATGACCAATGTTTTAGTTCACAGTTGCATAATTCTCTTTGATCTAGCCCAAGCAGCTGAATATTCATCAAGTTTGTATCACTTGATCTCTATACTGTACATTCTTAGTAATCTATATGGAAAGACTCAGCAGTCGGTATGTTTTTAGGGATTTTTTTTTTTTTTTTTTAGTGATCGCATTGCATATATAATTTATGACCGTACATAGATTTCGTTTGTCATTCCTCATCTCTTAAGTGACTGACATGGTTCAAACTGTTTTTGACCTTTCACTGCTTAATTGTAACCTCTGTCTGTTCACCATATATTTAACCTATTTTATATCCATAGTTTTCACATGACGTTACAACCTTTTGGGATGCCCACCTGAAAACAAGAGGATGGTTTCATCTGCTGCTTTTCCTTTACTTACAAGATACAGGCCAAATCAGTACAAGCAATGCCACTCATTTTGTTTACAACTGCCAGCAAAGCGTATGTGTGGGGCCCACATTCGAACACATTTCTGCTAGCCCTGCCATACCAGTGTAATAAATAGCCCCAGTTTCTCTTCTCCACAGTACCCTAGGTTGTTGTTGGTGGGTCACTTAAGCTAGATTGTTTCCCTGACATTGGAAAAAAAATTTGATTATATTTATGTTGTAAGATTTTGTGTTCACCTGACCAATATATTACAGCCTGAGAATGCTGACCACAGTGACTGTAAAACATGACAAAGCAACATTAGGTAGCTAGCTAATTAATGCGCAACTTTTGCTTAGACAATGAAGAATTTCTTGTCCATCATCTCCCAAATGGCAGCATTATTGACCCATCCACACTGAAAATTCATGTAGCTGTCTGTCCTTTTGTTAGCTTTCATCCTCGCAGAAGAGAAAGTGGACAGAGCTCTGGCTGTTTTTAGTGACTGAAATACTGTGGCGAGTGCTGTATTAGGATCACAAGAGCTCAAAACTTGTTTTTCATATCTTTGGTTTTCTTCTGTTGATGTCATCTAAATATTCATTGTTTGAACCAGATGGAAAATGAACAGGCCTGTTCTAATGAGTTTCACGTAACTGAAAACCATGAATAGGCCCTTTATTTGACTTGACTTTTTAAATCTGGCAAAGCAGGTTTAATGTCAGTTGTCAAATCTTTGAGGAAGTCATGTCATCTCTGAAATGTCCATTGGAATGACATGGAAATCCTGACACGTGGCTATGTAGTGGTATGGTGCGTTCAGTCACTCCATTAATAATCTTGATATTGCTTGGGTTAAACCTGTGCAAGTGTCAAGTCTGCAACCATGCCCATGATACCATGACGAAGTGAAGTGTTTTTGTCTTTATTTATAAAACAATTAAATTTTCTGCCTTGTCTGAAAGCTTTGCTTGCATTAGAAATAATCATATATTTCAAGCCTTTGACAATAAGTACGACCATGAGGTCCAATTACTAGCTGTCCTGGACCTTTTATTCATATTATATGATCCTTAGTGGTCAAAAAGTCACATGGTCTTGATTTGAATTTTTTGCTATGATCAACGATTTTGAAACGTGACTGTTTCAAGCTTCATTACTTTTTACCCATCTGCATATTAGGTGACCTCATGACATTCCAGTAGCCAGATTAATAAATTCTGTAGTAAACTGTTTTCATAGAAGATGAGGTCTTTTGTCATTGTCCCTGACTGATTGTCTCCACACCTCAGTCTACCGTTCACTCATATTGAGTAGCACACATGTTCCTTTTGAGGGTTTTGTCTGTGTCTAGAGTGGCCTCTCCTGCTGGCCCCATACTTGCTTGTGAAAGCTAATTATACCAGGCTATTTTCTGACCGTTGAGCATGTCAATATTACACAGTGGGAGAGCTCTCACTCGCCCCGCGCTGCATTTGTATTCATGAGCCTTAATTCCATCAATGGCCTCCGCAGACACTGGACCATGGTCCTTCCTTACTGTGGTGTGATTTTAAGGAAAGTGCTTGTAGCTGCCACAGGCTAATGCTACACCATGAAAGAGTGTAACTTGCAGCGCCACCCACTCAGCATTTGCTTTAGAACACGTTCAAAAGTGCTGCATATAAAGTGAGAGAAGGCCTTTTGTGGGTGCTGACATGGACCTAATTTTTCATGTACATGCTTATTGGGGTCGAGAGTGCAGAAGGTTGGAGCTGAATGGCTGTGGTGGAAAGTGCAAGGCACTTGTTGGGGACCTTGCTGTGGAATTGAACACTCTGCTAAGGTTGTTATTCTGGACTGAGTCTTTGTTTTGGATTTTGGAAGAAAACCTTAAAACTAATTGCAACAATTCTAAAATCTAAGCTTTGTTAACTAACTTCATTAACACTGCATAAATGTGGCTTTATGAGAGAGCTTCTAGCTACTTAGATTCGTGTTTCTTTACTCGATGCATTAACAGCCTCTATTTTATCAGGTAATTCCTGCAGAGAATACGTTTATGTTTAAAGGGAGATGTGAGTGGGTGGAAATGATTCATTATTAATTATTATGAAATTTTAATTTGGCTGTTGAAATTATAATTATTTGATTCAGGTTGAGGCTGTTTTGAACTCACAAAAATACCATGACGTAGCAGGGGACACAAGGACCAATCCGAACTCTCCAACTGTGAGAAAGAATGTATTCTATGCTTAAATGTCTCAGTTAGTTAGCATTTAGCATTTGATGTTTTGTGGACAAATAAGAGCATGCATAAAACTGGCTTGAATTTGTGTTTTAGTTTCATAGGCCAAAACTCAGAGCAGAATTTCCTTAATCTGCCTTTTTTACTCCAACAACTTGATGATAACACAACTAAGATCTGTTAAAGAACTTAAAACAATGCCTCTATTCTGTCTCTGTGATAAGAGCAGTGACGAAGGCTGAAAAAGGATACAGATAGAAAGTTTGGATGCAGAGGAATGAGGCAGTGTTTCTGTAGGTGGAGAGTGATAGAGAGGGATGCAGCAGAGATAAAACACGGTTTATCTGAAACACTGCTGCACCCGTTTCCTTTTTTGCCTGGTAATTCTGTTGCGACACAATCGTGTCACTTTGAAAAGCTGATTTAATGTATTTTACAGCCACTGTGCCTTGATACTGTTGTTTACACTGAAACCTGGACATCTGTTGGTGTTTGATTAGTTATGGGACCAGAATCTGAATTTGCTTTTCCATCTTGATTTTTGCCAGTCAGTGATTGCTACTTCCATTAAATTTTATAGAATATATAATGGAAGTGTTGATTCCAGGTTAGGAAATTAGGTCCCGCAGGAGCATAAAATACAGCAAAGTAAAAGACATAGAATTCAAACACACAACTATATGTGTAATATAAAATATAAGGATAAAACAATCCAGAATTTGAATAATATGCCATTTAAAATGAGTATGATGGTAAATTGTCTCTTTTCTGACACATTGTGGCCCTCGTAAGTGTAATTTATACATGACTACAAGAAATAAAGACCATTTATACCATTTTACCAACACAGTTTCACAATATGCTTTTTCTTTTCTAATCACTGTCCATCAAATGATTTCTATTCAGGTTACTACATGTACAGTAGGGCATCACTGCCATGATTAAATTTAAAATAAATTTAAGCAAATCATAGCTTATCAGAAATAACGTGAACTAGTTTAACAGCAATCAGCAATTATACTAGTTGCCCAGGTCTTGCAAGGAAATCTACCTCTTTACTTTGCTGTAAGGACATGACTGTGAACTCAACTGTGCTGATTTAGGCTCTGTTGGGACCTTGTAGAAATGGTTGCCGTGATTTCACAATTCTCACAATTGATTGGTGAGGCGGTGATCTTGTATTTATCCAAAATCCTGGACGAAAGCAGTTCGTTGGAGATTTGCTGCGTAGCATTAGAAACCATCGTGACAGAGTGTGGTTATAACTCGAGATGCCTTTGTGAGAAACAGTGAGGGTTAAGTCAAAGTTGGCTTTCCTACCCAATAATCCTGCTTTATGAGACAGGCCTTGGGTCATAACAGATACTAGAAATGATGGAATTAGGTGAGGATAACATGTTTTATGTTCCGTACAACAGCACAACAAAGTGCGCTCCAAAAAGCTGTCATTTTTCAAAGTGTTTTGCAATAAATCTTCTGCTACAAACAGACGTTGACACCAAATACATACCAGAGTTGGGAAGTAAGCCGAGCAGAAAAAAAAACAGACAGGATGACACACTCTAGACTTTGTTTTCCACCAGAATGAGAGACTCCCTTCCTCCTCAGGCTGTATCTCAAGAGACGTGTTGGTATGGAAGAGAAGTTAAAAGACAGCTAAATGTCTTGGTTTCCCTTGACAAATTCAACGGGACAGTGGTGGTGCGTGGGGTGAAATACAAGGAACGCCTTGTCACCTCTAGCAGTACAGGAAAGGGCCAGAACTCTATCAGTCTTTGTACTTCATGTTCCCTCCTTGTTCACCTCGCTTGCACTCTTGGTCTGTCAAACTCAAGCTCTGCATGAATCTGAAGCAAGTGTTCATGACGTAGGGCTTCTGAATTCAAGAATACAGTATTAGTGTAAAGAGCTTGTAACAATTCCTCACATTTTTAAAACATTTATTATATTTTTCGAACAATAAGATGATTAATATGCTAATATGTAATGCTCCTTATGGCTTTTTATTATATTTAACAGTTCTCTGAATTCTGTCTAAAGACATTACCACTAAAAAACGTGTTATGAACCAGACAAGTGGTTCCCAAACCCTGAGGACCAAGTTTGGGAACCACTGCACTAAACAATTACGCAATTACTCAAAAACAGAATAATCCATAATGAATCCATAATGAAAATGATTAATAGTTGCAGCGATAATAAACTATATGGCAATCACCAATAATGTTTTAATTATCCTTTACAGGTTTGTCATTAATCAATTTGAAAATATCTATCCTCTATCAGTATCTCACAAATTCTAAATATTTTAACATACTCAACTTGTATCAGTATAATGATTATATCTTGTACTAAATTAGGACCTCAGTGCCTTCGTGGGCCAGTAAATTACTTTCCCCTTAGCCTAAATCTGTGAGTGACAGTACCTCAGCATATTGACACGAAGGAGACAAGAGAGCTTAGTCAAGCCCAAGCTTTTAATCCCAACCATGCTTCCTTCAGGACAGTTCCTTGGTGATTTCCTGCTTGCCGATGCAGGCCTGGACCCTTGCCGAGGTATCGACATCTGACTCCTCCTGTATCGAACACTAAGGTTACTCATAACCCCTGCTCGTCTTTCATTATTAAGATGTGAATGAGGAAGGTCAGGGGGTGGCTCTCATCGATCGGTCAACACGGTAATATTTGATTGTCACTTGGGCTGCTCTGCCAAGACGCTCTTCTTTATGGCAGCGAAGGCAGCCATTTTGAATGTCCAAACAGGTTCGAGCAAGCATGTGTGGTAAACATGCAGTTTTGAAAATGGCTGGGTAAAAACCTGCAAGGTCACGCTCAGCCTCCCTCATTCTGTCGTTTTACTTGAAGGATTATGAAACAGCAACTGTACAACAAGGTTTATTTATTCCTAAACCTTGTGTCTTGTATAGATAGAGTGGTTTGTTATTAGAGGCACCTGTTTGTCCCTTTCTCATATGAGGTAATTAACAGCTAAACACCCTCCTAGAAGCAAAGCACTGTGGGTGATCGTTAGTGAAGAAATGTGGTTTTAGGCTTTGAAAGGGGCTTTGAAGAAGGATAGTGCTGGAAGCACATACTTGCCCAAGTCGGACATTGGAAGTTACCATGGTGACAGCGACTGGAAATGAAAAATGTGTGCTTAAAGGCAGGTCCTGGTATGTGTGTGTGTTTGTGCATGCGCTTGGGAAAGTGAGAGAGAGAGATGGTGGTTGCGGGGGGGTCAGTGATACAGTGTGCCTATTGATTTGTGTGTAGATTATAAATACAGCAAGTGGAGTGCTATTCTATTTGAGTTTCAGTGTGTGAGCGGTTTTGTGTTCTTTGTTCAGACGAACCTCAGAATTGTTTCCAATTTTTCAAAATAGAGATTGAATCGGTCCAAGGAAAGGATTAGAATCTTTTTGTTGTTGCCGTGCAGTGCATGCAGCCACATAAGCTCCCCAAAGCACTCCTTTCACTTGAACCAGCAGCAGACGTCGCTCTTTGTGCGTAACAAACAGGACTTGGTGCCTTGAAAAGTCAAACTGGTGGCATTTCTGCCCCTCTGTTTTTATTCCCCATCCGTCCGTGTGAAGGCCAACACAGCAGAGGCACCACTGGGTATCTGGCTGAAGAATCTGATGCCTGCAGAGATGCATCTTGAGATGGGCTCAGAATATCAGCAGGTACGATTCAAAAGGCTAACGCTGGTCAGCAATTCAATGGGGCCTGTCACTGGAACATTTCAGGATGGATTCCTTTATGCTGTAGAAAGAGTATATTGAGTGTGTGGATGCATGTGCAATGACACTTTGGCTTGTTTGCTCAGCAACATACAGTATATGTACCCACAGCCACACACCCATCCGTAATCTTACTTCACACCTTGTATGTCACTTTATCACTTTTATTCAATATGTGACACATTAATATTCATATGACTGGTTGTAAAAAAAAATATGGCCCAATCCTCGCTTTTACACAATCCTCTGTGGAATGTGGCTTAGGCTAAAATGGGCCTGCAGGCTGAAAGTCCCATGGGCCTTCGTCAGAAGATAAATCAAGCGTCACCAGGAAGATAGGAAGCAGCATCATTTGTTGGCAAGAATAGAAGAATTCATCCTGGAAATCGTAAATCATTAGACGGGCAGGCCCTAGTGAATAAGCCTTGCCCACCAAACAAATCGATTCTTGAAGTTATTACACATTTCAATCCTGCCTTCTTAGAGGCACCTGGAGAGACACTGTGGGCGTTATGATTTACATATACATACCCAGAGATCAGACGCTTACTGTTTTTGACAGAGTGACATATCATAGATTGAGCTTTATTTATTTGTTTATTTTTAATGTAAGAGATGTATTTAAAATATGTTATTAAGCTTGTGTAATGAATGTCAGTGTCATCGGGTTAGTTCTGTAGCGTGGGCGCCTGTAAGTGGAGTGGGAGTGAAAGCGTTTTCCCAATCAATTCCTATTGTTGAAATAGCAGCAGATTTCAAAACATGTCTTAATGAACTATTGTCCTGAAGCTAGTGGAAATAACTTTTCTTTTACCCGTTTTGACTTAGTAATAATCTGTCTAAAAACAATAATACCTTCTGCTTCTAATGGCTTCATGCATACAAATGACGCTCAGCCCAGTTTCCAGGCTGAAGCTTTTATTGAGGTTGCTAAGCAGTGTGTGTTTCTCTTAGACATGTCATCCATAAGATATGAAAGCCCAGAGGACAATTGACATGTTATGTACTGATCAGAACTGAGGAAAACAGATGGGAAAATATCAGACAATACAGCTTATTGTATCTTATGAACTGTCACAGATTTTATGCTGAGTTTTCAGTCCCCCCCCATAGCAGAAATCCTCTGTTGCCATGTATTAAATGAGAGCAGTCAGAGGATACTCTATATTGACAAAATGTGCTAGCATTATAATTAATCACCATCATAGCTTTTGCATCAAATAAATCATATACTATAGGTCTGCATGTGTCATGATAGAATTTACAGTATTATGACCACACTGTAAATGGAAAGAATGCAGTTCTCCTCTGTGTGGAATAATGAATTGCATCAATAAACATTAGTGTTGGATTCAGTTCATTCGCAGGATAAAACAAAGAAAATAGAGTGCACATAATGCATTATTTATTGGAATATCTACTCTGGCTACAAGGCTGCAGTTCAGCGTGTGTGTGTGAGTGTGTGTAAGAGAGTTATTTAAACTAATATTGGCAGGACAGAATCACTATCAAGTTTAAACAAAACATTGTTCTTTGCTCTCTTTTGAACTGTGCAATTTTCAAGATATGTATCTCCACATATCCAAGGAAATGGCTGAGGAGTATTCAACTGAGTTTATCTTTGCCCTTTAGAGACAGACACTCTTGTCTGTGCTCCAACAGACCACTCGCTGTGTCCCTGCCTTGAAAGCAAAGATAAGCTTTACATGAGAATGCAAATATGAGCGTTGATGTCAAAGAGGATTCATTATATGAGTTCCATTGTCTTGGAAAGAATGACTGCATAGTGCCAGTGTTAAAATGAATACAACAATATGAACTCTAACACTCATCTAAATTAATTATCTTACAGGGCCAGTGTTTTATTGTATAATTTAAACAATATGCTTGTAATATAAGCTCTGACTTCACTCCTCCTGTAAAAGCAGTTTTACTGGATTTATTTGGCTCAGCAATTCTTCTTTTTTTTTCCTAATGTTGAATTTGGAACCATCAAACTCCCACAGCAGTCTCCAGCATGGGCCAAATTTTTTACTTTAATGGAATTTTGGTGTGCAGGGCCAGGCGGACGTCTACAGCGTCTACCTGGCTGTGCAGAATCACAGATTGACCTTTCAGGTGAAGAGAGAAATTGCATCAGCTAACACCTGTTGTTGCACCAAAATAAATTGATTAGTTTCAAAGAGGTTAGCTGAGTATGTTTGATTTGTCTGCAGATGAATTACTGCTACTTCAAAATAACAAGAACAGGAGTCTTATTTAAAATTCTTGCAGAGAAATTGCCCTGGCTGTTGAGATTGATGTGTCCTAGGTCTTATTGAAGAATGTTTAACTTGTTATTAATGAAAGCTTTATTTATCATTCTACCAGAACCATCCAGCTATATATATACAATATATCAAAAATACTAATATCCACAAAACAGAATAATAAAAGCAGGTTTCACTCATGTTAAACATATACTGAGCAGCTCAGAGGTTTATCTCTATTCTGAGCATTGTTATTAGTTCAGAGCAGTATTTACATTTCTGAATTTCTGGATTTAACATTAGTTATTAGTGCCACGAAGTAATGCAAATAAAAGATGACATGTACTAACTAAATCACACTTAAGATGTAATTTGCACTGTTTCTTTTGATTTACACGCCCTGTTAAGTGCCATGTTATTCCAGAATGCATGTTTACGAGCTGTTTGCCACAGCTGATCAACCTTTGCGGTGTCAGTTCAACTTTCTCTGAACTCTTGGTTGAGACCTCACTGAGAACAGCAGCCAACCTGAAGTAAATAAATTCCTGCTCACAAGCAATGCTCTTCACGGGAGGACTGCATCCCCTGAGGTGATAACCTTTCTCTGGCCTGACCTCGAATCCATGTGGTGTCTGACAGAGTAAGAGCCCAGAAAAGTGTGCGAGTGAGTCTCAGGTTTTTCTTAGGTTTTCCCTTCTTTAGTCAAAAAGACAGAATTATGTTGCAACTGAGAAAAGAGAAAATAAACCTTATTTATTTGTACAATTACAACAAAAATAGCAAATTGATATTTTAGACAATTTATTTTGATAGTTTGATAGTTTCACACCAGTTAAGTGTTGCTTTGTTAAATTCAGGCTTATACATGAAATCAGTAAATGAAAGAATAATAAACTAAAGTAGATGGGTAATATTTTAAATATTACATGAATATGAATTTCATGAATACATGAAACATTTTAGACAACAACATATAAAATAACCCAAGTTTGAATTGAGGCTCTAACTTTTGTCAGAGGACCAAATGGTAACTTTTAGTGAGCACAGCTGTCAACATTAGTCTTTGCCCTGCAGACTGTTTCCATATAGTTGACATTGTTGTTGAATACGTATTATTACATATACAGGCAACATACGTTCAGATGTGCAAACAAAACCCTGGATACATGCCTTCTACAAACTAAATGTCAATAAAACATGCATGAAATGTAAAGCAAAACAAATTATGAGGCTGGATTTCTTCTTGGTGTAGCCTTCAGTAAGTGGACAAATGTACAAATATAACAAATCAGGAAATGAAAATGTTGTGACTGTTGTTTATATATGTCTAATTTGTCATTGTGAGGCATAAACAAGCCCGATCTCTCTTCTCAGTTACAAAATATTATTCTAGTCATCAACTCGGTGAAAGTGCCGGTTCATCTAAACAGAGTGAAACACGAAAAACACGTGTTTTTCAGACTGAGCTCCACTTTAAGCTCTTGGACTAAAGCCAAGCACTGGACCTCACACATGAATCCATATGTTGCTTCCATCTATAAATCTTTAGCATGCACTCATATTTTTAAAATACTATCTTCTACGTCTGTATAGCGTATTGCCACTGCATTGCCCTCACTTTGTTGTTGCATCGAGATGAATGTGGCTCATCTTCTGCATATAATATTAGAGAGAGGCAAAACTGTGATGTAAAAATCTTATGAAAGCCACTAATCTGCGTGAATGGCTAAGAGGGATTATTCTTGTCAGGAAAAAAAACACTGGATGCTCATTTTTTGAAAAATAGCATTGAATTTATGTAAGCAGTGGAAATAGTTCATGAGAGATGATCAATGTTGACCTCTGTTTGACCATCCCTAATCATCCTCTTATTCCATACTTAAGAAAGTCTGATAAAGGTTATTCATATAGCTCCTACCCACAAACACTCCATCATCTGTTTACCAAACACTCACTCAGCACTTTCATTCATTTCTGCTTAGTTCCACATAGTTAATCCTGTAAAAACAGGAATATGGCTGATGTTTTGTCACCAATAGTGTTTTTGCAAACACTCTGACAGAGATGTCTTTCTCTTGTCGTGCAGCATGCTGCTAATGCCACCCAGTAGGCAGGCGATGCAATTCATCTTTAAAGCAGTTTCTCCTATCATCTGTGGCCATTCATACTGATCGATCATCTGCTAAACATGTGGGCGCATGCATACGTTTGCGTGTCCGTCCGCGTTTGTGTGCCGCCGTGTGAGCTTATAAGCGCTTGAGAACAGCGAGCCCCTTCAGCGATGCACTTCAAATCCTCCACACCCACACTCAGCCATTGTATTTGTGTTGGTTACATTCATTCCCCATCATCATAATCTGCATTGAGCGGCTCTCTTGGTGTTTTGGAAACAAATTGTGTAGCTTCAGTATAAAGGCTGAATTTGCCGGGTGGATTCAGTGGTGCCATTATAGATTGGTCACTTTGGATATAGACGGAGGTGTGTTTCTGCAAGTGGATTGTGTCTCTGTGTAGGTTGTTTGAATATGTTTATACTGACATGAAAACCTGTAGGTTTAAAACATTTCTTCTTACTAAGGTTGTGTTTGTATGAATCCTTACACTACTGGTATATATATGGTGCACTACTTTCAATTTGCCCTCAGCCTTTTAACCCCTGACTGCTGTGATGGAGCTGGTCAGTTGCCAGAAGCACAGTATGTATGCTGCGTGATGCATGGGCCTGCTAGTGCAAACAGTGTAGAAGACAGACTATCGAGTAGGAGAGATATGTGCAAGGAAAGATAAGCTAGCTGTTCACATAATATATTGAAATGTCTCAAGCATATACCAGATTCTTTTCTTTTCTTTCTTTCATTCTTTCTGTTTGAACGGAGAGCTGCTGTAACATGCCAAAATAATTTCCCTCTGGGATTAATAAAGTGTTTTGAATCTTGAATCTTGAATCTTGAATTAAGATATAGGATTACTTCTGGGAAAGTTAGTACATTGATATGACTATTTTTACTGCAAAAGTGTTACAAAGCAATGCTAGTAGTGGCTAATAAGGCCTTGAACTCATAGCTTGAAGCAGAGATGGGGAGCAGGCTGTTTAGATGTAGTAGCATTGGCGTGGTTGGAATGTCTTTTATACGGAATATGCAAAATGAATTATTCTGTATCAGCTCTACAACACAAAACTTAATACATGTGCTTCTTAGCAAACTTCCCTCTGTGCACAATAGGTATCTCAGGAAGTGTTAAGTACTCTTTCTGTACACTAAACGACAATGAACTGTTAGTTTTTAGTACTTTTTGGTTTTACTGAAGAGCTAAATGTACAGTTCTCAAGGCCATTGCTTCCTTTTATGTAATGTTTTCTGGAGGTTTTCATGGGAGTTTTAAAGGATTTTTTTTTGTGCTGTGCCAGGAGACAGGCTGAATGAGAAAAGATGGATGCTGCGCTGTGCAGCTGGGAAAGATAATGAATGAAGTCGACCGTGGGTGGCGAAGACCATCACTAACTCGTAATGGGTCCCAACAGAGGGACGTGGATATTGACCCGTCTGTCACTTTTTCCCCTTCTTTCTCCTCCCTTCTTTTCTTACAAATACAAAGTCTCACAAGTGTGTTCAAGCCTGACACGCATACAGAGACGCACATTCTAGTGTAAACATTAAACCAACGATACTAACATGCATTTGAACATGCACACACGTGTTTTGTGCATCTTTTCTTCTCTTGCAGGAACTCATGCCAGCGTGTGTGTGTGAAGGTGGTGAGGCAGTTTGGACATGTTTGCTCTTTTTAACTGAAAGCAAATGGAGAGTTTGTGCTCCCTGACAGGGTCTTTTTCATCAAACATAGGCGAACTGTGGAGGAACTCCAGAGACGTCCCCTCAATGCGGCACGTCCGCTGAACCGCCTCTGTTCTTATTTGACTTACCCCAGGCAAACGTCTTTGATATGGATTCTATGGAAAATCACTCAAAGCAATTTGGCATGTTGGAAGCAGGTTCAGCGTAGCATCTTTTTCCTCATAAACTTTTTAGAAGCTGGTGAACCTTTCTTTCATTCCACTTGGTTGGTATTTTCATCCTGATATAAATCACTTTATTTCTGAGAGGTAACAGTGGTGCACGCCAATTCCCTTTTATTACTCTCCAATGTGGACAAATCTGTCTAGCTTTGACAGCTGCTGCACTGTCTTACACTACTGGCTGTTTCCTTTTTATTTCCTCTTACAGTGAAAGCACCGACTCATTTCTTTCACACATTCATTCATTCATTCCTTCATTTTTTGTTCTTTGTCATAGGTCAATAGAGTGAGGGGAGTCAACCCACTAACTGTCATCAGAGGCAGCAGCAGGATAAGCCAGAGATTATAGTGATTACAGTTTGTGCTTACATAGGGCTCTGGTGCTTTGTGCCACATCTCCCCTTGTCAGCTGGCAGTCTGAGCTCTAATCTGCCAGTTATAACAAACAGCAGACGAGGGAAAGGGAGGAAAAAGCTATGAAGGAGGAAAAGCAGGAATGTGAATAACAAGGGACAGTTGATGGCCAAATGTTTGTTTGCTGATAACACCTAGAATTGATTCATTACTGCTGAACGTGCATCCTTTTGTTTGTCATTTGCTTGTTTCCAACAAGATGCCAATAGAGCATTTAGCCCTCTGTAGCTTCTAACCACCTGCTGTCTACTTCCTCCTTTAGTGCCTATGTAAACCACATACATATCTGAATCCATTTCCCTTTCACCCTGTTAGTTCAAAGGGCTCCATCAGAGTCAAGTGTCTTATGAAATCTAGATTATCCCCCTAATTGATAATTGTGAAGTCGTTGCGGCATGTGGTGTGGGCAGCTCCTCCTGCTATCTATCCCCCTCCTGCTCTGCCATTGATTAGCACTTAATACATTTAATTGTAATTATTTCTCCACCTTATTTTATTCACTCTCACTGTGTGGGTGCCTTTAGGACACTCACAGAAAACATCAGCTATCAGGTATTTGTGGCTGCATGTGCAGAGGTAAAAGACCACAGCAGTGATGATTTTGAATATGGGTCAAGATAAATGTTAAGGCTGGGATTAAGTTTGCAATCCATGTTAAGTACACATTATGTTGTTTAATCCCTCAAGAGGAAGTTATTACAAACTATGATTAAAATTCCAGATTTGGTTCAAGTTTAATTTCTAGGACAGTTTTATTGAATGGAAAATGTGTTTAGGTAGTTCATTTTAACGGGTACAGTAACAAATATATAGAGCAGGCCAACAACAACGTCTGTATGTGTGTGCAGGTGCGTGTACATGTTCATTCAAGTGTTTGTGTGTCTGCTCCAACCTCTGGATACTTACGTCTCCTTTATCCATCTCGCTTCTAATTCTGTGTGACACTTAATCTTAACTTGTGTTCTCACCTGCTGATTACACCCCCTACTCCCCAGTCCCACACTTCTAAACAGAATAAACCAGAAATGGTAGTGTGGAGGAAGGGTGTTGAGATGAGAAGGCTGCTTGTATAATTGTTTCTCGGCTTCATAGGTTTGACCCCGTGTTTATTTGACTGGCATTTACTGCTCAGGAATGAACTTTTCAACAGGCAGGGACAAGCCACAGACAGCCGACTGGGTTGAGTGAGTGAGTGACAAAGGGTAAGGGTAGGGGGGTGAGCTTTACGGGTTCATGAACCCGTAAAGCTCACATAGGAGAGACTCTGCAGACCATATCTCATTACTAGGTTCGGTTGAAATGAGATGGGCCTCTTTCTGCTTGTCCCCCACTAGTTCAATCGATTCTTCGGCAGCCAATCAATGTTAATTAAGGTGTAGAGAATCCCATAATCGTGCCGTATGAATCATTGTGTCAGACCCCGCCTTGACTTTCACAAGGATTACACTGCTTGCTGGGGAATAAATACCTTTTTATGTATTACAAGGTAATGGTAGTTCGTAATTGAGTAGATTTGATGTAGGGCGATTGTGTCTACACTGTATATTGCGGCATCAGGCCTTACTAAGATCCCATACACAAAGAAACTGGACCAACCTTCATATCGCCTTTTTTTTTCTTTTTTTTTGCCAGACAGATGCGGAGCACAGACAGATCAATGCTTGTCAAAACGTTTTAAGAGTTAATGTTGTGAGATAAGTGTTGCTATTATGTGTGGCGAGAGTCTCTCTGTGCATAAGAAGTGGGGTTTTGATTGATGACTGCCAAAAACAAAATGGCACATGAGAACACCACCTGCACCGTAATTGTGTTTTTTAATGAAGACCTACATTTCCCATTGGACCTGATTTAGCACTCAGTTGATTGTGTCTAACCCTCCCCTCCACTGCCAGCACTGCTGCCATCCATCATAAAGTAATAACCATGTAACCTATAACATGGTTTAAAGCCTGGTTATCCGACTTCCATGAATTCCAACTCTACAACTAAGAGAAAGATGAATTTAACCATGACAATGCATCCTGAACCTTTAATGTACTCACTTTGTTTGCCTCAATCAGAGTGGTATCTGAAACCATTTTCAATCTCCTCACTGTAATAAGTAAAAAAATGCTTTACAAGAAAAATGCAATGCCATATATAAGATACGCCATGACACACTGTAAGCAACTTTTCAAGATATACACTACTCACAAAAAGTTAGGGATATTCGGCTTTCCGGTGAAATTTCAGGATGAACCTAAAATGCACTATAACCTT
>JAUMHL010000011.1:5201177-5223228 GCA_032362345.1 Sandelia bainsii
CTTAAATGCCCTACTTTCATGATATAATATCACTGTAGTGTGAACTTTTTACGTTTTCCATAAATTTCACCAGAAAGCCAAATATCCCTAACTTTTTGTGAGTAGTGTATTTTAAAATGGAATACATCGTCTTAAATCATTAGACTCGATCCCCAGTTTTCAATATAAAATAAGAAAGCATATACTGTTTCCCATTTGATCATTTTAAAGTCAATATTAAAGTCAAACTCATACAAACTTGCATAATAAATAAAATGTATAAAAATAATGCAAACATAATATAAAATAACATTGAGTACTACAGTGTAGTACAGTGTACAGGTAATTGTCTGTGCATTTCAAACCCACAGGCTTTCTGGTAATAAACAAAAAATAAATAAATAAATAATGGAGCCTTTGACCCCTGCGACATAAAAACATGAACAGGGAAGTTTTTCAAACTTTGGACTGATCTCTCCAGACACAGAAAACATTTGACTATTTTCACAAATTGTACTGGACTGCCCATTACATTTAAACTGAACCCTACTTAGTTGTTTTATACAGTATTTAAGGGAAAAAAAACTTAATGAATCATTAACAGTGGAGCCACAGTACAGAATTAAACATTTTAAACTTCATTAACTGCACATTAACCAGTATAGATCTTATGCACAACTAATGCGCTTCTGTATATTGTGGCCATTCTGAAAAACATTGATTGTCTGATCTTCCTTCGCTTATTTTTTTTTCTAATAAAATTACATTTACTGTGTTTTCAGATGTAATAACAGGACCCAGTGTGCAGTCGTGGCTGGACCAGATGTATTTCCTGACCCATGCCCCGGAACCTACAAATACCTGGAAGTCCAATATGAATGTGTACCCTACAGTATGTATTCCTTCTTTCTTTTCACACTGATACGTTCTTATGCATTTACCCATTTACCTCTATTCATCGTAAGAGCAGTGACTCATCAACATATGTGCTAGTAATGTTCCTCATATCATTCAAAAATATGTCATGTGTCATTCAGTCTAATAGAACAGTTGCAGCAGCGGATGTGAAGACGTGATGTGAAGTGACGATTCCTGTGATCCAAAAAACATAACACCATGTATCAGTACAGGAAATATTATTGACAGTGTTGTTTGCATGTGAAAAATAATACAATATATCAGTCTGGAGTAGTGTTTACCCACTGATGTGATACTGTTGTTTATCAGATGTTTTTCTTTGTTGTAACTGACAGGAGATGAACGCTTTCTTCATTTTTTCATCCCCCATGGTGTCAATTATGTTAACAGTGTGCCAACTTACAATGAACATCCTCCATGGGACTTTGGTTGTGTGATTTATTGATGATAAAGTAAGAATATCCTAGATATATATTGTAGATACAATATTAAACTGATATGACAGGCACTTAATTTGAGACCAGTGTAGATTTGTTGCCCACAATAATGTTGCTGCATGTTGTCAACAACATGCTAAAAAAAATGAATAAATTCTGCATATCTGGCAATAAATCCAGGCAGAGATAGTATTAGATGTGTTTCTTTGTAAAACGATACATGTCAAAACCTTCCCATCAGCTTCCCCGATTCACAGCACTTTAATATCTTTGAGGAATTCTGTCTCGTCATGTCATGTCTCTGTTAGCATACCAGCAAGAAAGACCATTTTACTTCATCAAAATGAAACATACTTGTTTTCAGTTCAGTTCAGCTCAGTGGACGCCAGTTAATGTTTAGACCAGTGAAGCATCTCTGAGGATAGTAAATAAAAAGGATTTAATTAGTGCAGAAGGTGAAAAGCACCGTCAGGCTGCACATAAGTTGAGTGGAAACATTTGGGCTGGGAATGGAAGAATCAGCATGGGGTGACAGGATAAACACAGAGAGAGGAAGTCCAGGTGAGGCTTCAGGAAATGACATGGATATTCCCATATAACCTTAGGTATTGTGTTCTAATGACCTTTTTAAGTGGAACAACAAAGTCACAATAATACCTGCCAAAATCCCGACATTTGACTTTGTCAGAAATGATGAAACTGGAAATATTTGGTCGTGGGCATTTATCTCTGCAGTCTGCAGCTGCTGGGTTCGAGCGACCTCTAATAATTAAAATCAAAGCCATTTGATGTCCTAACGTGGTTCCCTCAGTAGTGCTCCTGACTGGAGCTTTCATGTGGTGAAGTAAAAATAATTTCTACATGTGATTCAGAGCTGGCAGAGTGACCCTTGCAATATTCACTTTTTGCTACCTCAGCCACCCAATGTAAGCATCTTTCTAAAGTATCCATGGTGAACACTGACCAACTGTTTTAAACAATGGCACCTTTCCCAACACAGAGGCTTGGTTTCCCCAGTTTGTTCTGATCCCAGCAGAGTTCTCAATTCATTTTCCCTGACTAACCACCTCCCACTCTCTGTTTAATAAAGATACTAAACTTCCTTAAGACAAAATATGGAACCGCTATCCTGCATTGTTGAAAAACACTTTCTGGCTGCTTTATTGCTGTAACACTGGGACTGCCTATTAGGGGTACACTATAGGGAAATGGGAGTAACTTGTGTGGGATAACTATGGATTGTGCCCAGAAACATTGTAGGATAAAACATTCTGCTGGCAAAGCATAATCATTGCAGAAGTCATGTAGGCGTTTATTTGTGTATTGAGCAGGGAAGTAAAGTGTAATCACTAGTGGTCACTGGAGACGGATTTCGAGATGCATTTTATAGCAGGGTGTGAGTGTAATTAACCTGCAACAGCTCAGTGGCTCTTTTTACCTCTCAAATGAAGCAATCAGATCCTTTAGGCTGGTATGAGCCACATTTAGAGAAAGTTCTTTGTGCTTCTGTGTCTTAGTTTTTTGACCACCTATATTGAAATGTCCAAAAAGAAAAAAGCTAAATAGGTTTGACTGGTTTGTGTGTTGCCGTACAAATAATTACATTACATCGGCACATGGCAGCTCAGCTGTTTAATAAGAGAAGCAGCCAGCCATGACTCCAACTCTGCTTCAGTGGTGTTCCACAGACAAGCTGCCCCTCTTCGTCCTAATACTCATTTCCACGCCAGTATCCTTTTATTTGCTCCCTATGTTCCCTCTTGCTGCAATCTCAGCTGCCCCTCCTCTCTTCTCTACCACCTTCACTTACGGCTTTTGCTCTGTACTCTGCTTGAGGGGTTCCTTTTCTTTTAGGATAAATTACAGCTCTCTTTTCCATATCTTTATAAGCCGGCGAGATTGCACAATCAGATTCGCCGTTGATAACAGGAGAGGAGTGTGCTAAATCAATAGACGCGTGCCACAGATGCAATATTGATTTTATTAATTTGCGATTTGATCCACTCCATCAGTTGTAATAGAAAAAAAATGGTACAACAATTACAACTAAGAGTGTCAGGGTTTGCCTGGGCTTTTGTGGCAGTGTCACAGCACACGGCAACTCATCATATTGTCATTTGAGCTGCCATCTGACTAATTATTTGATATGCGCCGTGGGTTTCTTGTGTGAGGAAATAGCATCGCATTGAACAACGAGTGACGCACAACATCGCTGACAGAAAGGTTAATAAAAACAATATAAAAAGAAATGGATACATATTGCATTTGGAAAAAGAAGAACTTAATATATACAAACGAATTTCCTTACATTTACCCTTTGAGTGACATGAACATCAGGGTACACTCATTTCTCATTTGCCAGGGGACTATTTCCTCTTTGTACTACTGCAGTTTGTGCATGCTTTCCCATGCACTTTACAGATTACTAGAGCTACCCTCAGTCAGATGTGATTCGTCTGACCTCTTATGATGACTCATAAACATGACCGGTAGTTGACATCTGTCTCTGCTGCACCCTCTCACCTTCACTTTCAGCAGCTCAGTGGAGAGAGATGCACATCTATTCTCTCAGTGCCTTATTAAAACCTTTCTTCGTCGCTTGTTCCATCTTTCCTTTTCAGGTTACTTTCACTTTAACAGCTCCTCCCAAAGGTCGAGCTCGTAAGAGGTCAACACAACTGGGTCGTCTTCCTACCCGCCCAGTGTTGTTCCTCAGCAGTAATTAAGCAGTAATTACATCCCCTCGGTGGCCCCTCAGATTCTGTGATTTGTCACATAAGAGAGTGCGTTGAAGCCTGCGTTGCCATGCTCTGCATTGAAGAGTCTCTCTGTTGTTGACAGCTTGCTGTTACCTTTCTTGTCTTTGTCCTTGGTATCAACCATCTCCCTCCAGTAATTAGATGTACCTTTCCGTGTAGTTTCCATGGCAAATTGGCTGATTTGGTCCAGGCGCCTGGTCAACCCCTCATCCCGTAAAAAAATGAGGTAGGGGATAATTATATGTTCTTTCAGTGAAACACTTTTGTTCAGTTCACTTCTCAAAATTGACACCTCAGTGTGTATGGCAGATGAGGTGGAGGGAAAGTGAGAGACAAGAGAGTGGGAGAACAAAGGAAGAAAACCTGCTGGCAGTCTGTTGCTATACATAAGCCGCTAGTTCCCCCCATTGTTTGTAGCTAATAAGGACAATGTAAAATCTTGCCTTGCACAGTGGGATCCAGCTCAGCCCTGTCAGAAATGGCTCATGCTTTGGAAGCTAAACGAGGACATATAATCATGCAATCAATTCTCTGATTCGGGTAGCGGAGCAGTGTAATCCTGAGCTCATAGCTCACAGAAACTTGCCATGTAATATGATGAGTCCTATTCTGTCCAACTTGCCTAATTGTTTTTTAATTGATTTTGCTAATAGTAACACAACTAACAGGTTCAGGGGCAACTAATTGAATAATGGAGTGGATTGTTTTGGCAAATTTTATTCAGCACCTGCTACCAATTTCTGTCCTTGTGTGTTGGCAGGTAAAACCATGAAATTGATGCTCTACACATGGCTATCACTTACAATGCAGCTTGGGCCTAATGTGATGTGATTACTGGGCCCATTATGCAGTGGTCACACCTAAGGTAAACACCACCTGTGTGACCATTGTGGCACGTCATGGCTATAACGTGGGTCCTGCAAGTGATTATGCACTTCAAACATTTGCCTTATCAGTTCAGCTCTTTGTTGTAATGACTTTCTTTCTCTTAGACTTTTTTTTTTGTAAAAACAACATCTCACCTGCTGGTCTGCTCTAGATTTGCTTTGAAAATTTCTCACACTTGCTATTCAAACATCATATCCACTCTACCTTACAAGCACCCAGGCAGTTCTCTTTGCCTTGGATAATCTTTTAGTAACTTTTAAGCTTCTTGAAGAGTAGATCACTCTATTTGATGCTATCAGTAAATCTACTAAGCAGATTGTATGGAAGTTCGGTGGCTTTTTGCCCTTGAGCTCTCCAATCCACGTTCATCAGGTCTAGTGTGGGAGTCAACACCGTGACAGCAGATACATCACACAACTACACCCTCCTCACTCCCCGCTGAAATGCCAGTGAGCATTAGCCTGCTTGTTCAGACAGCTTCTTTTTTTTTTTCCTCTCCCCACCTGAGCAACCAGCTTCACTTCTTCCCATGTGTGAAGGGGGGCTGTAATGCCATCTCATCACTCAGTGACAGCTGACCACTCCCTGGCCCATGCAGCAGGCTCTGATTACTATGACTTTCTGTCACATAGCTCACAAACCAGATTCGCACTGGTGTCGTGGCCTGAATTTGCAGAGATTGATCTTGTCACAGCACACTGATTTTAAATTGTTCTTTGCAAAAGCGTTCTGGTTTTGTAGGAATTTACACAGCTGAAATTCTGTTTTGAAGTAGAAAATAATATAAAAGTAACTTGTATGTATTAGTATGTATTAGTTTGCTTGTTTTTTTTAGAGGAAGAAAAAATGTCTTGGGAGGTTTTTCATAAATACTCCTTTTCTTTCAAGCTTCTGAGTAGGTGTGTCAGTGTCAGTTTTTGATTGACATCTTAGCCGGCAGGCTTATTTGCTGCATTGATATTAAAAGACAAAGTAAACAAACCTGCACTGGTATCTGTAGCCTAAATGATAATGACAGACAGCATTTTGTTTACAGTGATGTTGAAGAGGAAGGACCACACCAGAATCAAAGCTGACCAATGTTCTGAGATTTACATATTTTTAAGTTGTTTATTGTCCTATATGTTAGAGCTTATTAGCTAATTGGCCACTTAGTCTGCAAACAAATGTTAGCATTGTTGTTTTCAACAGTGGATGACTGTTTGGTAGCATGCTAAGCTGCTGGCATGTTGTAGGACTTTGTATGTAAGAAGGAAGGTATGCGGGTGGTTGTTGTCCAAAGGCTCTTATTGCCTTGTTGTGTTGGTTGGCCATGGGCAAAAAGTTCTGATCTGCATATGTGTCATATCAATTGTGCAATTATAAAACCTGACACTATCAAGTACTCGTGTGTTGTATTGGAAGGAGGACATTTTATTTTCAGATGGAATAAAACATATATCCTATACGTACATACATAAATCCTTTATTCTCTCTCCATTTTCTACTCACCCCAATTGGTCAAGGGAGATGGCCACCCACCCTGAGCCTCATTCTGCTTGAGGTTTCCTTTGTTAAAGGGAGTTTTTCCTCTCTACTAAATCTGTGAGGTCTTGACCCTAATATGTGAAGTGCCTTGAGATGATTCTGTTGTGACTGAGTGCTATATAAATAAATTGAATTGAATATTATATACTGTCAAAGTAAGGGGTCACGTTTAATACAAACTACTCAAATAGATTTTATTTGTTTACATTCAGAATATATATAAGCACAGTTACGTTATGTTTATTTAAATGAATAAACATTAGGTATTGTATAATTCAGTTAGATTTTCCGTAAACGTAAGTCAAATGTTTAAGTAAAGAATCATTTCTTTGAGAGTATTACATAATTATAGATAGATAATATTTATTGCAACTGTATTGGACTGTTATGTTTAGAAAACAAAAACATTTTGTTTTTTATTTTCTTTTGTTTTTAATTAGAAAGTAGTGATGTCGACAACAGAACTTAATTGTAAAACAATCAGTGAAATGTCATTAATCAATATTATAGCCCAGCTAGTTTACTTTCATCATATAGAAATTAAAAGGTTAACCCTCAGTGAATACTTGACATATACTTTAAACATCTCTTAGCTTTTAGCTCGGACCTCCAGGTTCACTGCTAAATGCTTTGCATTGAGATGATAGACCAGGGATCACCGAGTGTCGGCCCGTGACGGATTGCGTGACACCATCTTCGGTTCTGATGGTGTGTTGGGACGTGCAGAAGGCCCTCTGCATAGTGACCGCACAGAATATGTCTCTAGAGAAATTATTAATGCAGTAACAACTCATTACAAGCACAGTGTTAATGCACAAACTAGCAAAATAAGCTCTGTCGGACCACACGATGGAGGGACTGGAACACTGCAACACCTCCTGCTCCTGTACTTCCGGCTGTTATGCTCATATAGACTGTTTTGCCATTTACCTATCCCTATCTTATTAGTGCCAATAAAATTAGATAATAGACTTGGCCCACATCATTCTGCATACTGGGCCCTGCTTTAGTTGGCAGTAGCTGTGGTGTTTGATTTTGGGTTGCATTAGTAAATGTTCTCTCTCCCCTCACTGCTCTCCGTAACACTGACTTTTCAGCTGTTTTCTCATTCTTAGTGCACCGGATCAAAGGGCACCACAGAACACAATTAATCAGCATTAATTTTTTTTGTGTGTTAGTTTTTTTTCAATTAATTAATCATAACGAACATTTATTATTTTGACAGTTCTACATATAATATATAACAAACTAGCTGGATATCTGTTATCACCAAATGTTTAACTAATAAAGTTTCCATAATGAAAGAGTGGGAGCATAACACAAAAGATGGCTGTTTTGAGGTAGGGATTAACAATGTTTGTGTAGTGCTCCTACAGAAGAAAATATATTTTTACTTTTCTACTGTATTTCCCAGTTGAGATGTAAGATAATTGCACAGCTGTGATCAGAAACGTGGGCAAATGGTGGTGTGAAAAGGGGGGAATCTGGATATGTGGACACTGTTTTCCTCCACTATGTAATAGTGAATAAGCTGATACTTGGTCTTTTTGCACTGTGACATAGATACAGAATCATCCTTGCTTTGTCATTGTTAGAGACAAAAATGTGAACAAGTTTATAAAGATGTTTATAAACATAACCATTTATATAACACAAGCTTTAATCTCAATGTTTCCCTCCACCAGCTACCCACACACACACTCAGGCACCAATATCTCAAACACTTGTTGGGGTGCCAAGTGTCGAGGATATAGCACTAATTAGAGATTGCTCTCTTCAGGGGGTCTTTCCTTTTAATGATCACCCTACTAATCAAAGTGTTTTTTTCAATTTCCTTGTCTTCTTACTTTCTTTACTTGTCCCATCACGTCCAGCCACGTACCAGACTAAATATCGTCATTCTTTGCTTCCCACCTCCCAACTCCACGCCCCCAATCCACCTTTTCTCCTCTGTAATTTCAAGGTCCTTGAAAATCAAGACATATTTTAGAAGGTGCAATTAGGTTATTTCTGCTCCAGTTGTCGCTATGTTCCACAAAAATGTATTTAATTTTGTTTACCCAGGCTGCACTTGTCATTTCTCCCTCTGTTGGTCGGTCCCACGTGGGTAGGAGGCTGGATGAGTGCCAAGTCCTTGCACCTGTCCCTCCAAGAGAGACAAACACACACATGCATGCACACGGAGAGAAGAACAAGCGTGTACACACAGCATCCTGTATTGTCAAGGTTATAAGATAGTATAGCTGCTTCTCAGTAGGAAGGAGACAGAAAGCGATGGAGACTGAAAGGAGACACTAGGGAGGAGATTGAATAAGTACAAGAAGGGGGCACAAAGAGAGCAGACAAGTGGTTGAAAGAAAAAGAGGGCTGTTGAGAAATGGAACCTGTAATGACGGTATGGGAGACTCAAGAGCACCAACTGAGTGAAATGATAGTGGGGAGAGAAATGAGAGAGATGAAGAGAGAATTCAGAGAAAGAGAGATTGTAAGCCTGGGCGTCCTCCCCCATCCTTAGGCACATGCTATTCAAAGCCCCGTAATTTGTGTCATTAATTAAAAAGCTGATGGGATTGAGTTAAGGGGTTTGCACTCTGCAACTCCTTGACTGAGAGAGAGGGAATGGGGGGAAAAGAAAGGGGGGAAATACTGCAAAATATATTGAAGCCATTCCACCATGAATCTCTATTAGCTGCTAATGATACCATTCTGATACCTCTCAACCATTAGTGTGAAATTGGGAAGCGTTAATTATTCAAATGAAAATCCATATAGCTGCCGCTCACATGACAGGGCTGCTGCTCACAATAGCTAAAGGTCCCCATTGTTAGCTGCTCGGCACGTGTCTCAAGAAGCAAGTAGACTACAATAAGTATGCGGAGCAACTACTGAGCTGGAAATTATATTTGAAATTATACATTATCTGAGCAAATATGGTACATTATACTGTGGCAGTATAATTTAATTTTATAGGGTATGGTATGGTTGAACAGCAGGGTACACCAGCAATGTATGCCCATATTATGACTGTCAAACCTGAATTACATGCATAAAAGATAACTAAAAACAATACACTCTCTGGCAATCTTGTGCAATTCAATTTTAAGAGGTTTTTCTAATTATTTGTCCACCCTATTTACATAAATGAGGGGTGCAAAACATTAGAAACCCTTGTTAACATAATGCACTGCAGTATGACTCCACCACCCACTATTACCTCATTAATAGTAGAAGTATCACCTTTCTGACAGTTTCAACAAAAACTGAGACATTGGAACATGGTAAAAGTAGAATTCATGGCAGAGCTGCTAAACTGGATTGAATTGGATTATTATTAGTATTAGATTGTACAGGTGTACCTAATAAAGTGGTCAGTGAGTGTATATTATTTTAAATACAAGACATATACAGTATGTAGCCTTTTTTATCTTTTTAAATTTGGCAACAGCTTGACCGAGTTGCAGGATCAGTCATGTTGGCCTTTCCAGCTTAATATGTTTGGCAGGTTGAACCATACAGCAGCCAAACTGTTACAAACTGCATGCTCATGGATCAGTGACTTATTGTTTTTGCCCAAACCTGTTGCCAGAAATGTTTCCAACCTGGCCTGAAGATGTATTCACTTAAACTGTGGCCTGGTAGAACACTTATCTGGACTGTGTTCACAATTGTCATTAAAGCAAACTAACCCAAATAAAAGAAGACCAGAACAGACCCTACATACTGTAGATCACTCCTGGAAAGTGAATAAGATACATTTGAGGTGTCTTAGAGTGAGGTATTCAACCCCCAACTGCTCCAGTGGAGCCTCACTGGGGCAGAAAGATAAGACTGCTTCCACTGGGCTGCTTCCAGGTCTGCCTGTGTGCAACTATGTGAGGCAGCATGAAAAGGCAAAATCTTTCTTGTATAATTAATCTAAAATAAAGGACTTAAGTCCATTGGCAAGTTCATTCATGAATCATTTTGTAACATCAGATCCTGGGGTCTACTGATCAATGCCATCCATTAAATTGGTGCAATTACTAATTAGTCAAATTATGACTTTAAGTGGCAGTTGAAGCCACACATGCCAAGTTGCCAAAATGTCAAGAGTGTGTTCGTCTTTTGCACGCTTAAATTCCGGCTCATCAGGAAATTGTTTTTTTCAAAACCTCTCAATTCCATTTTTGCTTTTAAATAATTGAATGGCCACTCTGCAGTCATCATCTCTTATTCAAATCATTAGCTCATTACCTCATCCAGTGTTTTAAAGTTGATTTGAATCACAGTGTGTCGCAGAGTGGTGTGATTAGCATTATCTTTCCACAATTCAGCTGTGTATCTTGACTAATTGTGTTTATGTGTACCACAAAATGATCTCTAAATGTGTGTACCTCAGTTATTATGAAATTTAATAATATACAGTAGAGATAAAATTGGACTGTATATAACCAAATTGAATTCTCTGAATTCTCTTATAATATATATATATATATATATATATATGACAAGGCATAATCAAGTGTTTTTGAGCAGAGGTCCACAAAAGCAAAGTGTTTATCATGTAGAGCCTGTATGAGATACTCAACTACTTGTGTGATGGAAGATGATGTAGCCCTTTCACCGGTGTAAGAGTAGCCCCAAAAGGATCCTTATTTTCTTATTTTTACTTGTGTCTATATTGTTGAGCCTTCCTCAGTCATCAGTGGGGGGGTGGTGGGGGTTGAAGAGAACTACAAGAGAGAAAGAGTGAAAAGCATGAGAAGACAGGATGAGGGAGCTAAGTGCTTTTTAGTGACTCAGTGACAGCCGTGACCAAAATCGTATTAAGGTCACAATGGGGGTGGTAGGGTGGAGTAAAGAAGCTTTTCAAATGAATCAATTCTCCATCTGACTCTGTTTTTTTTTGTTTTTTGTCCCCGCTGCTCCTCTTGTGTCTGTGACGCAAGTAAATGTGGATATCCAGGGCACGTATGACAGGTGCATGTATATTTCAGCCTGTTCCGTATGTGTAGTCAAACATGAGTGGATATGACACGAGATTGTTTTGCATCATGTGAGCGGTGACCTTGCTGTATCCAGCGGCATCTTCTGGTCAGGCAATACAGCCGCATGCTGTGCTGTAGCCCTGAGAGGGGCGTATTTCCTTGTCAGAGATTTCATCCACATCCTTTACTCCTTTCTCACACCATCTCCCCCGGCGATTGTGTCGTATACAGCTTCTCACATCCCCACCGCTAATGCCTTTTTCTATAGATCATTACCCTCCTCTTCCCTCGCCACTGTTAGCGATCGCTCAATCAGAAATGCCGGCCTCCCCGTGGTCCCTGTTGTGTGGCCGTTGCTCATGGGAGGTGAAGAGGCTTCGATTGGGAACGTTTGGCTGTTTACTTTGATTTGATCTATGGGGTCCACATGCCGTTGCGAATTATTGGCAAATTTGTGTTGCCATTAAAGGCGATTCAGATGTAGCCCAGAGCTATTGTTGTTCAGGCTTGGTATGGACTTATCGTGTTTCAATGACAGCTGGAATGTTTGCTGTTGATGAGGTGCTGTGCTGTACGAGCGTGCAGTTTTATGATCTGACAAACACAGACGACTTGTTGAAAGCCTCTCCCCTCCCCATTATCTTTTTCTCTCCTGCCCCATCTAACACACCTCCACCTGATAATTTTTCAGTGGCTCGCCGCCTTACATTAATATTGTTCTCCTCTAATAACTTTCCCATCTTTCAAAGTTTACCCCGCCTGCCCCTGCCCACTGACCTCCATACCTCACTTTGCTGCACTCTCCATTTGGAGGAAAGGACTCTTGTAAACCCTGGTAACAGAGGTTAATCCTCTCTTATTAGAACTGGGATTACTGGAGGGAAGGGACAGGAGCAGGCTTGCTGTGTGAATGCTAAGGCTTTCTACAAGTGGAAGAGATGAGCAAAATGCCATGACTGACATAAAAAGCTTGTCTACTCAGAAAGTGATATATAGATGTAAGATGTAATATCCTAAGTAGTTTTTTACAGGCCATTAGTATTCAGCACTTGCAGAGTTGCTGAATGATTTAACATTTCACTTACACGTACAATTGTAAAAAAAAGTTTTTTCCACAATTGGTAAAGGTCAACTTTACCAATTTTGAGCGTGTTTGGTGTGGTTCTAACTTAGGAAATGAATGTATATGAATGGTTAAAAGTCTGTCTGCCTTCCCTATATTAAAATATATCCCTGCTGCTGCTAAAAGGAAGGCAAACTTCCCCAAACTACTACTATAAGAAAATCAGTGAAGTCACCCTTTAATATATTCAAGCTCATACTGTATTTTAAAAATGCACAGATCAATATTTACCTATGTATAGTAGGTGGCTTTGTAATGCTGAAGGTATCACTCTTAATTAACTACGTGATTGTGCAGTCCTGTTCAGCTCTATGGAGTTTTCTAATGTCACTTAGCTCATCATCTCGGTTTTCACGTCTCGCAGCTGTTTTAGTTAAAACTCAATGGTCTCATCAGACACTTTTTCACCAGCAGCAGACAGCTGTTTTAAAAGCTGCTCTGGTAAATCTGATGTACACCTGCCCACCACTACCCAAAGTGTGGCATATAGCAGCTAAAGAGCTTGATAGTTGATAGGCCACTGAAGGCCGCAGGGGCCAAAACAAAGCTTAAAGGGCTCTGAACGCAAGACCTGCTGTACTGAGCAGATGCACATGATTTCAGATTAATGCTTATATGGTTCAGTGTTCATTGGAGCAACAGTAGCTAATATAATCAGCTTTTTAATGTCTTTATTTCACCTTTAGAGCAGTTTTCACCATCGACATGACTCAGCTTGAGACTGCAGCAGTGTGCTGTGTGAAACGTACCCACTTTGCATGGGAGGTATATTTTCCCACAGTCGTTTGAATGTTTATTCAGATGTAGAAAAAGTACATCCATGTACTGTCCTACATGAATGTACGTCTGTTTTACACATTCCCATACTAAACCCGTCACTGCGAAAAACAAATGTGTTGTACAGTTTAAGACATGATTAATCTGTGTTTTTCCTACAGGCTCTTGGGTGACCTGTACTTTTCTCCTTTCTAAAAGCAGTATGATTAAATGTTTTATGTGTCTGTTTCACTAACCCCTTCTTTTGTGTGACTATTATAAAGTAAAGACAGTTATCACATCATTAATCTGTTCTTTATTTTTTTCTTTCTTTCTCTCCCCTTCATGCCTAAAAATAGAAGTGGAACAAAAAGGTAACTAAATGCCAACAACTTTACTTTTTTCACCTGCATTTTCATTTGGGTATACGCCTGCTTGTTTTTTTTTTTTTTTTTTTTTTTTTTGGTGATGGGTTGCTAAAGCAGGTTTCTGGCATTTTGCAGGTTCATGTTCATTGTATGATTCATTAAAATCACAGAGAATGTCATTCATGGGGACAATTAAATTGTTCAGGGAATGGGGGAAATTGTTTATTTTATTCAGTACTGTACATGCGGTAGCTGCAGCAAATAGTGAATAATAAATGGAATTCCTGCCTTCATTTCCTTGTTCATAAACAGTATCGCAGATTGTCAGTTTTTTTGACGTTGACAATGACACATACAGTATGGGATAATACTCTTGATAAGAGCAGTCTAGGGGAGACAGAAAACGTGAGAGGAGAAACAGGGGTGTGACATGCAGCAAAGGTGCTGCAGTTATGTGGCATGCACCTTAACCATTCGCCTACCAGGACACTCCCAGCACAGGATAATTCTAGTAAGAAATCCAGTAACTCTGGGATGTTTTTATTCCCTGTAATAACTAAAGATTATTCTGGCTATGCTTTATCAGCTATATAATATTAAAGCAGAGGGCTGTACAGAGTGATCAATAGCTTGTCCAATAAGCTGTCAGCATTTTGATTACAGCTCTAATATGATGATGGGTATAACCTTCAGGGACTCACCAGTCAGTACTGGAGACAGATCATAGCAGCCGTGTTCTTACCATATCAGCACTTTATGATGCTGCAGAACATATGCTAAATCTTCACTTGTACCCTAGGAGCATTGTGTTTATAGCGTTACCTTTGTACACGAGGGGGAACATGTGTCTTTGTCAGACATTAACTATAAAACTGGATGAAAGTTAAAGATAGAAGTGGAATCATTAACAAGAGCCAATAGTTTGGTTTTAATAGCTATGCACTAATTTTAAATTTTAATTGAGGACATATCACTGAAATCTGTGGCAAAGAGATTGAGGAATGAAGGTGATGAGGGAGTTAAAAACATTTTACAGAGACGACTGTGCTGCTCCAGTAACAATTTTTTGTAAAATTCCCCATGAAAGCCATGTTTCCTTTTGTGTCTCTTCTCTAATATCTCTCATTCACTCCTCCATCTTTGTGTTTACATCTTTAAAAAGCATCTTTTTACAACTTTCCCAGAGCCCAGTGTGCTGTCAGTACAAAGCTTACCTACTCAGACCTTGCACCCCAGCACATCTCGTCTTTTTCAACCATACAAACAGCCCTCTTAGCATTTAGCAGCGCAACCGCTGAGATGTGTGCTGAGGCGCTATGTCAACAGGATGCATCTCGCCACATTTTTCATCTGCAGGTAGACAACATGTTTAATCTTTAGAGAATGCAAGGGAAAGAAGCCTCAGTTTTTGCTTTCTCCTTCTCTTCCTTCACCTTGGAGATACCAGCTTTTCTCGGTGGATCTGCAGCTAGAACCCGTCAGCCTGTCAGGCTCCTGACCCTTTACATTTTGTTTTTATTTGTGATGCACTGTAGAAAAAAGGGGAACTGTGCTGTCAAAGGTATTTATTGTCTTTCTGTTAGACATTTTGACAAGTATTTGTTTTTCTCCTTTAACTGTTTTGGTAATTTAATAAATGTCACCTGTTTTAGTAAATATAGTAGGGACATATGTTATTTATTGAATTTTGTTTATTAATAATTAGAATTCAAATTAACCTCATAAAAATGTATCACAATTGTATTACTGAATCCTGGTCCAGCCATCTTTTTAGAAAGTATGAAAATTACAATTGCCTCAGTCCAACATAATCCATTATGAACTGAAATTAGCTTTTGCAAACGGAACCTACTATTGACCTGCTTCAGCTGTATTGCCTTCGCCTAGCTTTATCAAATTTGAGTGCAAACCAGTTCACGTATAATTAGTTTAAAGTGTGTGCTATTGTAAATCATGCTGCAGACTAAAAATGTCATGTGGATGAAATAATGGACAGGCAATCATTATATAGATGATGTAATTAGTGTGTTTTTCTTTTGTTTTGTTTTCCTTAAAGGACTGCCTCAGACAATAATTACAGTGTAGCTATTTATCAAAATCTTTTAACTTCTGGGTTTGTATGTTTAATACTTTCTACTAAGACGTACTACTGATGTGTTTTAATCAAAGGAAAAGAATGAAACCCCATTTTCTTTGTACAACTGTAGTGTATTTATTATAGTAGAAAAAACATTGTGCAAAAGGAAACAAACTTAAAAAATGTAAAATGATAATATGTGTGTTTGTGTGGGTGAGTATCTTTTGATTTTTTCTGTTTTGCGTTAAATCAGAAGAGATTATTCTCAATAAATCTATTCACCCCTCCCTACAAACTCCTGAGTCTCTACAGTACTGTAGCTGACATCAGTGTCAGAGTTAAACTGAATTTTGTATCTTGTACAAAAACTGTGAAGTGTAATTGAAACCAAAAAAGCACTTAATACATTTGAGACATACTCTAAGTTGTGATTGGTTGGCTGTGCGTTGATTTATTCCTGTGGACTGCAGATGCAATAAATCGGGGCCATGTATTGTGTGCCAAAATCCACAGTTCTCCATCTGTGCAAAAATATATTAGAAAAGTTTTATCTGAAGACAATATAAGGCTTCAACCTTCCAAATTAGTCACATTAAAGTTGCAGCCAAGATTCCCTTGTTTTGTTACTTTCCTTCCATAGCAACTCACACACTGTCCAGAGAAACATAAAGAGGGAATTTCACACTAAATACAATTCAATTTTGGAGCAAGTTATGATATTTCATGGAGGCACTTGACTATTGTTTTAAAGCAGACAATTGTGAGCAAAAAAAAATTGTGAACCATTTAACCTACTGTTAATCTGATTCTGATGAAGATGGTGTTTCTGAACATCTTATTTCTTCACAGTGGAGAAGACTTGAATATTATTGTTGCAGTCAGTTGCTGCATTGCTGATTTATTGATGTACTGTATAATACCTGCCAATGTAACTCTGTACTTGTTTTTCCCCTATTTTGGCTCCTCAGTATTCCTGTGCCCAGGGCTTCTGCGCAGGGTGTTTCAGAGCGAGCACCTCTTTGAATCGGACCACCAGTCTGGAGCCTGGTGCAAAGACCCTCTCCAGGCCTCTGATAAGATTTACTACATGCCCTGGACACCCTACCGCACCGACACGTTGACTGAATACTCCTCTAAAGAAGACTTCATTGCCGGTAGGCCAACAACAACCTACAAACTCCCACATCGAGTTGATGGAACAGGCTTTGTGGTCTACGATGGCGCACTCTTCTTCAACAAGGAGCGCACACGCAACATTGTCAAGTTTGATCTGCGGACTCGTATCAAAAGCGGGGAGGCCATAATCGCTAATGCCAATTACCATGACACGTCTCCATACCGCTGGGGAGGGAAATCAGACATTGACTTGGCCGTAGATGAAAATGGCCTCTGGGTGATTTATGCCACTGAGCAGAACAACGGGCGGATTGTCATCAGTCAGCTCAATCCATACACATTGCGTGTTGAGGGGACTTGGGACACGGCTTATGACAAACGCTCAGCGTCCAATGCCTTCATGATCTGTGGAATCCTCTATGTAGTTAAGTCAGTGTATGAGGACGATGACAATGAAGCAACGGGAAACAAGATTGACTATATCTACAACACAGAACTAAGTAAAGATGGGTTTCTAGACATCCCCTTCCCCAACTCCTATCAGTACATTGCTGCTGTGGATTATAATCCCAGAGACAACCTGCTGTATGTTTGGAACAATTACCATGTGGTGAAGTACTCTCTGGACTTTGGCGCTTTGGACAACAGACTAGGTAAGCCCAACATTATTTATTTTTTTACTTTACATTTATAATAAAGGCATTGTCAAGTGTTATAATGTCATATTTGGTATTTTCATTAGTGCAGTTTATTCTTTCACAGTGAATGTATTGTAACATATTGTGCATTTTATGCAAAACAGTTAGAAGATGGAAATGGCAACAACATGTCAAACTTCGAGGTGTTCGATATTCTGTTGGGTTTTTTACTGTAAATTGGAGTGATGACAGTGTGCTTTAGATCAGAGCTTATATTAAAGCTATTAAAAATGTATATTATCTACAGTGGAATAGGGGAACAATTTCATCTGGTAGTCAGACTAGCTCGATTGTCATGAAATTTCAAGAAGATATACGTGGTCCCTAGAGGATAATTTCTGATAATTTTGGTGATCCACTGACCTTTCCTTTATAGCAATTGCCCACACCAAACTTTTAAATGGCCACAGCAAATACTCAGCAGAGTAAGTGAGTTGCAGAGTGAATTCCTGTTCACCAGGCGGCGAACCGTTTCCATTTTAGATACTTTTCAACAAGCCTTTTCCCAGCACCACCACTAAGCCAAAATCCTTGTGAACATGTTGTTTCTTCCACCCAACACATTTGTGTGGGGGGATGTAAAGAACAGCTTGGCTTGGTAGGTTTTTACACTTTATTTAAATCCTGTATTTATTTTTTATATATATATATTGGTCAACTGAAAAGCCATAAATAAAAGACACACACAAATATATAGAGAGTATATATATTAATATAAAATTTGCCACCTCAACAAAAGTGTGGGATGGTGACAATTGGGTGAACACAATGCTGCTCAGTGTGTTACTTCTGTATTTCTAATTAATCCAGAATATATAGGGACATTTAGCATTTAGTGCATTTTAGTCTTTTGCTTAATCAATGATCATGTATTAATAGCAGTAAAGACTTTCCAGGCACCAAAGCATAATGATTAAATCATCTTCAGTTCTTGGGTAAATTGGGTATATCTACAGAATTTTACTCACTCTAACTGTTGCCTTTTGCAAAGGAACAAGTGACTGCTCACATTAAACTTCCCAAAACTCTTTTGAAAAGTCTAATTTCTCCTCTCCATTGTTCTTTTTTAAAAATTGTCGCTTGTTGGGAAGCATGAAATGAAAAAAAAGAACCTGTTTTGACACACCAAGGTAATTCTTTGCATCTCATCAACAGCTCTAGTCAAAAATGTCACAAGTTATTTGACTGTGAAGTCCCTACCTCTGCTTTCTCCTTTGGAGCTTTCTCTACCTGCTGCTTGCTAGTTTAATTTATTTTCCTTAGCTGGCTGCTACTCTACCCCAAGTCTTTTTTATACACTGAGTCCTGCTTCAACACACCATATAATGTATTCATTCATTCAGCAGCCATGCTTACAGTGTTTGGTTTTGATGATACACATCTACCCATAATATAATTTGATGTAGTTAAGGAGAGTGAAATGGTGTATTTATATGCTTTCTGTATTAAAATATTATCCATCACTTTTTAAAAGTGACACACAATGATCACACACACATTCAAATGCAAATTCTCTGTACAACACTTCCCAGTAAAATGTTGAGTTGTGTTTGACTGCTGTTGTGCAGAATAGGCTCCCCTCCAAGGAGTCTGCAGCATGAATACAGACAGTAAAATATATTAAAGGGACAGATAGGGTCAAAGAACAAATATAAATATAAGATAAACAGACTGATAAGAAGTGAAAGAGTGACTGAATGGACTCCAGAGTAAAAAAACATTTAGTTTGATCAACTCCAAGACCAAAAACAGAATCAGAGGATGCAGACTTATTCTTTGTGGAAGCAAGTGTTGTTGTTGTGCACATTTCCATTAAATTGTCTCATGAGGAGCCTCATTTTGAGATGGTATGATAGTTAAAACAAAATTGTTAGAATCAGCACTGTCAGCCACTTTGCTGCACACACAAATTACTATGTAAGCCCTGACACATTATATTATATTTTCCATTGACATGTTACTCCAAAGATCACTTGACGGTCACAGAAAGTCACAACAGCAACTGATGCTGTGGAAGAGTGACAGTGGTGAAGAGGTTTATGAAACAATTTGGTGCAGATATTCTACACTAATCTACCACTGAGATACTTAATAAGCAAATAAAATAAAGTGACACATGTTTCTCCTGCATTGTTAAACTACTAATTTATAATTAGGAGTTGTTCCCATCTTTTATTTAGGCCACAAAGTTGACGAGAAATACCAGCAATCCAGTGCACCATGTAGAATCTAAATCCAATGTAGTGTCTTCCTTTTGCAGCACAGTGAGCTTTGAAATCTGATCCAGTGTCATGATCACAGTTCCTGTTAACACCCACAGAGAGGTGTCATTTTTTGATCACACAAACTCATTTCCACTTGCACATCTACCTCCATGAGCACACATGACCTACCATGCCAGTGAAGCATGGTATATGGGCAACAGAGCAGGGGAGACATGGTGAGATCTGCAGCTGCAGCTTGGTGCCATATGGGCGAGGGCACTGCAGATGGTTTAGTCAGTAAGGTTTTCTGGAAAACTGGAATTTCCACAAACATCGAATCGGAACTTTTGAAAACTATGCTGTTGTGCATGATTTTTAATGATTTTGATGCTTTTTGATCTGTTTTGGGAAATTATCTTTTTTGTACATAATAAATAGGAGTTGTTTTCCTCCCCGCCTAAACAATATGAATAATATTTGTTGATACTCAAGCAAAACTGCATTTTATTTGCATTTACAATACTTTCCACAATATTCCTATGCTATTCTGTATACTTGCTGCAGTCTCTTCAACACACAGAGCAATATTTTTGCCTGTTTTCAAGGACAGAGAATCCATGCCCAAGAGTGCCTCCATGACAACTCTATTGATAATTAAATTCACTGAATTGGTCATAAAAAATGTTCTGCACAGGCTGCTGTCAGCAGGCAGGTATAAAAGCTCTTTTACCATTAGTCCCCCTTTCATGATGAGGTTCAATGCAGAGTATACAAGGACAAGTGAAAAATTGCTCTGTGGTATGTTTTTAAAGACATACAAGGAACAAAGATGACCATGAGTAGTAGAACCGCTACTGACCTGACAGTCACCACAAAGCTCTACAAACAGCACATGCAGTACTTTCATTGTCAGTAACATTTAGGATTATGAAATGCAGTTCTGCAAACTTCTGTAACTAAATTTACAAAGGTTTATCTCAACCATTTTCACTGCTCTCAGTCAAGAAGTTGCATGACGTCAGTGTCAAGATTACAAGTGGCAGAATTGCTGCTGACCTGGCAGTCACCCATGGAAAAAACATCAAAACCAGTACATCACATCATCTGAACAATTTATTTCTGAAAGCATGTCACTGCTCAACAAGCCATCCATCAGTCTGTTTTTAAAACATGGTTATCTGTTCAGAGTCACAGGTTACCAAGTCATGCAAGGCTGTAGTGTAGTGTGTAGTATGTGGTAGACAAAGTAGACGCATTTATAAATTGGTCAGATTATTACTTTATGTATGTTTTTCCAGTAGGTGCATTAGTTGCTGTATATCCATCATTATCAGTGTTTGTTTTCTGAGGTATTCATGACATTGTGATAGTTTTCTGCATATTTTCTTGGTCTGTTGGCCTCTTGTGTTTGAATTATGTGTATATTCCCATCTTTTTTAACAAGACATACACAGATCTGAGCCGCTGCATCCGTATCTGCCCCAATATTGGAGGATGTGACAGATCTGTGCCAATTAGTTTCTTTGTCTATGTAATTTTAAAATTCTACCCTTCTGCTGTCAGTTACTTTCTTTCACTCACAGCAAGCTACTGACTTGGTATGAAAGGTGTCACAGAAAAGCCTCATGTTACCTTACATGTAATTATTCTAATGAGCAGTAGGCAATGAGGTTTTTAAATGTGGCGGAAAAAAAGATGAGGGCTTGGAAACCATTGGTACTGTTGAGGTGTCCTAATCAGTATTTAGACACACACCCTGAATGTATCAGCAATAATACTTAAGTGTATTGTATTTCCTTTTGCAGGTACTTAAACCTCCAGTACCATAGATATATATATATATACAGTATTTTAAACCTGACTGGAGAAATTACTCCTAGCCTCTTCTTTACCAGAATAAGCTTTCTGCCACAGTGAACACGAGGCAGTAGCTGCACTGACCTCACAGGACTGCAAAGACGAGAGCAGCCACATGAGGAAAATTTGCCTCTGTCTCACACACCTGCTGCTGTTGTCTGCAGCACTAATATGCAGTCATAAAATAAAGAGTCCATGTTGCCTATGTTACAGTGAATTTGTGCAGTTTTTCATGTTTAATCGCACAGTATTTTACTTTACTAAGTTGTGTTTACTGTTTATGCACTTTTAGATTTTCTGTGATTCCTCTAATTTAAATTAATATATTCACATGCTTGTGTGTGGGCCCTGTTTACAGAATACAGTAATCAGGGTCT
>JAUMHL010000011.1:5224829-5303098 GCA_032362345.1 Sandelia bainsii
AGAGGGGTGGCAGGCAATCCCTCAATTAAGGCCAACAGTCTATTCATCTCTCCTGACATGCACAGAAATGGAAAAAACATATGCTGAGTAAAAAATTTTTGACCTTCTTGGTGCATGCAGGTACATTTCTCTATGTAAATATATTAGTGCATTTTTTCAGTTTGTGGAGCCAAAAAACATTGAGGACTGAACATTTCTGCTTCAGCACAGTTTTCGTTCACTTGTGTATTTAAACACACCCGATGTTTTACCCTAGCTAAAAAAAAATTATTGTGTAATTGGAATTATGTACTGTAGCATGTCGGATGTTCACCTCCACTCTGCTCTTTCTTTACTCCTGATTTCTGTGTGTGTGGTTTCTCTAGAGCTCCAAAAATTATGACATAAATTTAACAGGCTTAGGGGGACACAGGCTCAAAGTGATTTATTTTGGCCAATTAGCAGAGTTAATCTGATTGGAGGCTTCTGAAGCATCTTTAACTCTCTTTATCACCAGTGTCAAGAGTTCCTCTGCACAGCTTTACCCGATCCATTTGGCCCATTCTACATTTGGTTGACAGTCCTTTAAAAATGCCTTGCTCAGTGTTTTTTGGCCAACGGTGAGAGTTTGGACGAGTTTGCCTTTACTCTTAGTGAGTCTGAAATCTGCCCGTTTGCTCACTCACCTCTTTTAAAATTTTTCCTCCTCCTGGTACGTATGATGATGTTTGGCCTTGTCAGAGCCCTGAGTTAAACTGATTTTCTTAATGAATGCCAGTACCCGCATGATAGGTTTGCATAATGTATTCTTGAAGTGGGATTTTGAGACTACTACAAAAAAAAAAGGAATACAATTCTACTTAGTAAAAATCTTGAGGTGATGGATATGTGCATAAGGAAACAAGCAGCTCTTGGCTTTTTGTGTCTTTGCATGCATGCACTGTATGTCTGTGTGGTGAATTCACCCTACAGTACTTCACTGTGGTGAATATGCAAGCAGGCTTAGCTCACTTCTCCTCTGTCATTTAACTCAAACACTGTGAGCTTCTCCCCGGGCCTGTGTCCTTGTGTGCATATATATCAGCCCGGTGCATACGCTTCTCCCAGCGCTGTGTGACCTCCATAGATGCCCTCTCAAGTCCCGGGAAGCGAGCTTGGGAATGAGAAATTAATTGCCAAACAATGCATAGCTCCCATCCATTACGGTTCTCATCATGTCAGATGATATCGAAGCATTACCGGATGTCTGGCTGCCTAATTTACCGCTCTTCTCCTACACCCCACATCCCAGTTGCACTCTCTGATGGATTTGTAGGCCTGCCACAAAAAGGCTCCATTAAACGACAGGACTTTTATCATCATTTTATTTTCCAACCTTTCTTCTCAGCACTCGTGTGTACCATTTTGGTAGGATCATATGACAGAAACATTAGGGAAATGATACGCTCGGGGCCTGAATGAATTGTGATATTATATTATACTGTACATTATTCAAGTACACTTCATCTAAAAGCACATGTTCCAGCACCCAGAAATCCCATTTTTCAGTCTTTAAAAAGGCTAGCAGAAAATGAATGGGTGACATAACACATATCCTGTCCTGCTGTTTCTGCTTTTTCTGTAGTCTGTGAAAGTCTACTGAAGATGTTACCATGCATAAAGGCCCACATAAGCATATTCCTCCTCTTTTGATCTTGAGTATGCAGAAGTTTCTTGGAGCCGTCAAGCATGCTACTGGTGCAGAAATTTCAGGTCACATAAACCGGATTCATTTCATAGTAGCATAGCAGTTGTTTTTTTTTTCCTAGAGTGACGTAGAGCGGGCTTATCTAATTGTGGAAGCCACGAGCCCAGGGACACAGAGAGAGAGGCTAATTAGTTAGAAATGACTGCTTTGAAATGAAGCACAAAGCCCTGTGTGTGGTGGAAACAGACGTAGGTGAGGGGGATTTTGTGCAATAGAAGCAAAGCGTAAATGATGAGTGGAGGTGGTGTTTCAATCAGAGGATGCTGGAGTGCCCACAGGAGTTTGTTCCTGTCTTTTATGAATGAAAAGGTCATCCGTTTAGGTGTCAGGACATTCTTAAGCCCCTTAGCTTAAGAATCATGAATATCTGATAACTGGCTGTTAGTATTATCAATTTTTTATCAACTTTGTAATGCCTTTGAAAATGTATTGAACCTTCATTATACAGAGGATGAATTGCTTTAAGGTCTGGAGCCATTTTAGTGATTTATATACTTAAACATTTTACAGGCTTTGTATCAGTGTGTAATATCTGATCACGTCTTTGAACACAACTCTAACATAGCAGCTGTTAAGTAGACATTAAAGTAGAAGAAGAATTCAAAAAAGCAAAAGTTTACCCACCCATAGTTAAATGGTCATGTCCTCTTTGTGGTCTATGGTTTTGTTGATGTTTCTTTGCACCTCCACATTAGAAAACTCACAACCTGCTTCAGACATTCAAATCTTCCTCTAAGGTCACTCAGGAGTCCCTCGAAGCATACCAAACACTTGTTGGTGCTCTTGAGTTCAATTTTTTTTTTCTCTCTTCATCCCTTTGGATAGAATGGGAAAGCTGGCAAAGCAAAACAAAATGTCCTTGTGTTGTCTCCAAGGCGATAGTGACTGTGGGTACTGTCTGCTGTTGGCTTCCCTTTTTTTTTTATTATATGCAAGTTTGCTCAAGGACACTTTCTTCTTTTCCACTCCCGCTCTCTGTCTCTTGCGTGTCTTTGCAGGCGTATTTAACATGCTGTGTGTAGACAGAACATTCTGAAAAATAATTTAACAGTGGACTCAACGAGATGATCTGGAAGTACGGAATTACATTCCAGACATGTTTCCCAGTGACTTTGAATTAACCTCATGCTGTGATGGTGATTTCCTCAAGCCATATTTCTCTGTGCTGTCATATTACCTCTAGTATTAAAGAAGGCAGTGTTCTAACTTTTATCATTATTATTTAAAAAGGATTGTTACGCTAAATTTCTTTCACTGTCTCATGTTGAGAGACACATTTGGATTCATAAGCAATAAAACATACCATTGCTCGTTGCAGTGCACTCTGGGGGTTTACACTACTTTTAGTTAGCGTGAAGCTTGGTGAGGTCAGTATCTTATGGTGGCTAATGTTAGCTCATATTAGCAAACTTGGTAAGATTCATATTGTTGTATAACTGACTTTACTGAGTCAGTTTGCTGAGCATTTAAATGGATTTAGCACAAAAACAAAAAGCAGATACACTATATTTTAAAAACACTGTGTGATAGACCAAGCAAAGATGGATTATATCATAAAATCCCTTAGTTCACAGAATTAAACAATTGTGCACTTTATTGCTTATGAATACAGTTTTTTTTATTTTTATGAAGTATGTGTTTGTGTCTTTAGAGATAAAGGATAACCTAATATATAATCTTCCTATCACTATGGTTGATGCATCATATACAGTATATCTGTGCTTACTTACATCAGTCTGCATTTTTGGCAGCAAACTTCTGCAGTCTGAATCAGTCCTTTATCAGCCATCGTGACCACTACAATCATTCCCCTATCCTAATAGGTCCATCTGTACAGCTTTACAGCCACTAGCTTATCTGAGCCTGTGCTCTGTGACCTTTACTGACCTCAATATGTGCAGTGAATTTCCATGATCAGATTTCCATGAGGTACTCTAATGGTCTCCTTTACTATATGCAGTTAAAGCACCGCTGGCTGATTTCAATTATGCTGAAATTGATGCCACTTCCCTTTTACGAAGAGTTGGTGTGACATATTTGAGGTTATCATCACTTCTCCTGAAATATAGATGCATAAATAAGTTTTTTCGAACATAATCAAATGTATACACTGGTGTCCTTGAAGATATTTCTCTGTCCTGTTTTCATGATTATTGCAGCTGTAGGATCCACTGGGCTGCCGTGGCACAGATTGATGATCATATTTAATAGTGGTTATAAGATATAAACGGTGATGTCTTAGTGGCTGGTGGAAATGTTAAATACTTACTTTTTTCCAAGTGGTGTTGATGTGTGATAGTATCACTTTATTTTTGTTGTTTGTGTGTGTGGTTGCCCCCATGTGAGCAGGTGCTTGTGGATGTGTTGCATCCAAATACTGTACACATGTGGAAAAGTACATTTTTCAGGTATTTGTATTTTCCATTTAACATTTACTTCTGTATGCTGTGTTCATTAGTTTTTTTCTGTATGTTGGAGAAGGCTGTACTGCAGCATTACCATAACTGTAGTTGCTGTGTGCAATTAGCTCACGTTGCAATTCAATGAGTATTACTTTACTGATGGAGTGCCACCACAGGGGTGTGCAAGATACCTGCGGATCCTAAAAACACAACAAGCTCTTTTGTTAGGGAGAGAAAACAAATACTCAATCAGCCTGGAACTCTTGCTGTGGTGGCAACCTATTTAATCAACCTTGGTTGTCGTCGATTGCTGTTAAGCATTGAATGCATTGACTGCTGATAGTGGTCTGGTTTGTGTCATTACAGCCTTCGGGGGTCTCTGTGATTCCAAAACAGTGGCACTAATTTATGCTGTCTTATATCACTGCTCGCAAATTTACCATACAGAGAAATTGTCCTATCGCAAATTGAATCTCACTGAACTGGATTTCAGCAGTGATGTCTCCTATCCGAGCTCTCTTAGATGTGTGGAGTCCATTACACCTGCCAACCTAAAATTGAAATTCATTAAATTTAGTTTTTTCTCCACTTTCATACAAAGATTGGGACCGTTTGTCACTTCTGTCAGCTTGATTGTGCATCTGCATTAGGCAGGAACGATGCCTACCCCAAATTGCATTTTTAGAAAGGCCCAGATTGTGTCTATGACAAAGTGCTGTCTTATGGGAATTTATTTGAAGAATCTACAGCATGCTACCTTATTCCAAACCACACACAGTAATAAGTTCATGACATATAGAAATGTCAGTATAGTGTACTGAAGATTCTTTGTGTGAAAATAAAACTGCAAATATGTCTGAAAATAACACTGCAAATATATACTGTGTAATATAGAGCAATATTCTTTTTTTTTTAATAGAGCAATATTCTTAAATTAAGATTGTTCCAAAGGACACATTTTTATAGAGTAAGCCAAGCTACTCACTTACTGAAGATATATTATGAGGTATGACCTTTCCGTGTGCCCTCTGACCCTCTGTGGCTTAACTAAGTCCATACAGTACATTCATAAAAAGCCTGTAGCTAAATTAATCTAGGACCCATGTTTTCCAATCAGGGACACAAGGAAAGGAGCATAAAGGGGGATAGAAAGGATGAGTAGATGTAATGATTGATGACGGGTGGAGCCGCAGAGCTCTGAGTGCATTTCAGAGCGAACAAAAAGATTAGTGAGCCAGTGTATGGGTGCATCTTGTGCACGAGTGCGTTGCTGATATGACAGCCCTTGTCCCCAACTGTTCAGGTAAACAGCATCATTAGCAAGCGCCTCCTGGAGTGTGTATTCAAGTTAGTCCCAATTGACCCAGAAATAGCATGTAGCTAACACTGAGCCATAGGCTTATTCTAGTCAACAGCTACATTTAGACTGCACAGCTCTAAGTGTGTGCATGTACGGTGTATGTGTTAGCTTAGCCAGTGGGGGGTCCCAAACTAGACACCACGCATGCCCATGCAAGTCACACTTGCCAGTTCCAATTGATCCTCTTTGAACGATTTTCTCTTAAAGTGACACATGGAAAGGAGGATAGAACAGAACCTCCCTGCCTTCGCTCTGTCTTTCCTTCACCAGCACCAAAATAGATTTCCCTCTGAGACATAAATGAAATGTGACTATAAAAAGAAAGACATTTATTCTCCATCTTTTTCTCCAGCTCTGTAATTTTCTTTAATATCTGTGGATTCACTTTGTTTTTCCTTCTTTCTCTTTCATTAGAAACGTCTTCCTCTGTAATGGTGTACATGGACACAACAACCACAACAACGCGGACCACCACTCGACCCACCACAGTTTCCGTGACAGCCACAACAGCCAGGACTACCACTACCAACAGGCCTACGACAACAACTGCTTTGGCACCGTGGACACGGACTACATCCACAGTGGTGCCCCTGGTCCAGACAGTGGTTGAGGGTTTAGTCCCAGAAGAAGACTACAACAGGGCACCACCTTCCTCTAAACTTCCCAACATCAGGGTGGAGTACTGCAATCCTCTGGTGATGATGGACATATCCTGGCCCAAGACCAAGCAGGGAATGGTGGCTAAGATGCCCTGTCCACCTGGCACCATAGGTAATGTGTAATTATTTTTGCTCTATCAAGTATTTAAAGGGAAATTTCAGCTTCATACAAGTTTTTTTTGTGGCGTCATTGCTGTAAGTAATAACTAGAATATATCTTAGAATGCAGTGGCAATGAACAAAGGCAGTCAAGACACATTTTAAGCAAACCTCCAGGTTACTCAAGCTTATTTTGGAAGACAAAACAAGGGTCATCCATGCACTTAACCAACAACAGAAAGTCATTTTTTCTGCTTTTATTCAGGATCTCACGCTTTCCCTCACTCCGCAGAGTTCTTGACTTTGAGATCCACTGGTACACCTGGGAGCATCGTCTTCAGGTTCAGTTTTCTAGTCATGAGTTTATTTTGCTAAGACACCCTAATTACTGGAACTTTTATCGTTAGTGTTGTCATTTGAGGGGCGACCGTGGCACTGTTGGTAGGGCAGTTGGCAGTAGTCTACAAACCCCAGGGTTGGTGGTTCGCTTCCCAGTTCCTCCCAATTCCTGGCCACACATTGAAGTGTCCCTGGACAAGAAACTGAACCCTGAACCCTTAGTGCCTCAAAGATACAGCCTGTCCACAGGAAAGTATCAATTATTTTAATTTTTTTGTTGTTGTAGTGTCAATTTTTGTAGATTTTGTACCATTTCCTTTGACCAGAACTAGAAAGCTAAAATGATAGTTACTAATAGTTCAAGTAAAGCAATAGTTCCCTTTAATGGAAGACAAAAGAGTTCGTCCTTCCAGATAGGCTTATATGTAGGATGCTTATATGTCACTCTTTCTATCACTCCCCAAAGCTCTTGACTTCCAGTGAAGGTTAGAATGTACAGTACAGTAATTAACCTGTATGGACAACTGCTCTTGAGGTTATCATCAGTTTACATGTTACAGCTACAGTCTGGTGCATCACCCATGCAAATAGGATCATTATTACTGATGTTGTCATTGTTATGTAACCAGCACTACAAAACTAAATTAACATTAACTATAAGTTTAAATAGAGATATATTATTCTTTAAATTTGTTACCAGACATGTGATTGCACACCTACAATTGTGTACTTTAGTCAGATTTTTCCATTTTTGGTATAGCCACGACAGCAGTCGGTGGACAACTGACAGAGTATGACAATATATGGCAGTGCATGACATTTCAGATAGTCACATACAGTTAACCTAAATAAATATCCAAAACTGCAAACTTTCATCTGTTTAAAAATGAAGAACTCTGCTTGTGAAATATATATGTTGTTTCTTTATTCGTTGACTCTGTGAGGATGTCAATACTCTCGTTAGGAGACACAGTCTACTGTGTGCCTCTTCGCCTTGATGTTGATCATTGCCGTGTGTTTTGTTTATGTTTACACTCCCCCCGCAGCACTGGTTCTCTTGCTTCCCGTCCTCCCTCCTCACTCTTTTTTTCCAACTCACACATACAAGGCTAAAGATAGCTTAGCATTGCATCTGAAAGGAATCTAGTAACTAATACACCATATTTATTTCCTGTCTCTCAGGAAACAATTGGTGTAATTAATTAGTGGCTAAACACATTTGTTGTTATGTGCTTTGAAGGGGGTGTTGTGCATTTTTTATACAACATCAGAGCATTTGTTTCTGTGTACATTGTTCCAGCTCTGTCTTTGTATCAATACTGAGAGAATGAAGTCTAGTCTGTGTTAAGATAAAAATTTATGATGGCTGATTTAGATATAAAAGGTTTACCTTAGAAAGTTAGTCTATCTCAATGCTGATTGAGGGGAGTCGTTCATATTGTAATGAGACCTGGCCATTCAACATAGAGTTTACATTTTTAAAGTCAGGACTCTGATATAAATTCAAAGATCGAGCCTATTGTTAAAATGAGAAGACGAAAACTGAGGGAAGAATGAAAGTTTAACCCTTAGTCAGATGTACTTGGAAACCTTTACATTGTGGGTTTCAGACAGTATTTTTGCATAAATAAAGCAGCTCAGTTGTGGTAATACATTATTACAAATCCACAGGAAGAGGTAATGCAAATCAGATATGTAAAAATTGCAAAAATGTCGGTGAAGGAATTTTCTGAAACCACCCTATCTTTAACTTTTTGTAGACCATGTCACCCTAGATTGGGGAGTGACATCACACCCTCAAATTTGACCTGAAGCCTGAAGAATTTTTCCATTTCATCAATCAGCACGCACACACATATACATACAGGCTTCATTAACGGGCAGCACCAGCACCCGTCGAGACCTCACTAACAGCCGTCATATGGCACGATAAAAGAACACATACCCCACCTCCTCTCGGCGCACTCTTCAAAGCCATTGCTCTCTAGACGACACTGCCAAGCAGAATGCGACTGTGTGAGCTTCCTCTGCTACTCTTTGAAAGTTCCTCGAGCTCCCCTTCCATCTACCTCAGTTCATTCTCTGTCGTTCTGCACCCCCATCCCTCTGACTCCTTCTCTTTCTCCTTCTCTCTTTCATGCTCCTTCTCGTGCCTCTGAATATAGGAGGAAATGCGGAGTCCCTTATCTTATAAAACCCATCAAACATAAGACTGTCCAAGGTGGACTGGGGAAGGAAATTATATGTCAATCAAAATTTATATCTGTTAATACTGTTCGTCTCTCCCTCCAGCACACCCTCCCTTTAAGTACAAGCAAGGGCAATTTATTGTCAGCATGTTGCCTTGTTGTTGTCAGCTCTCAAAATATAGATGCAAGTTATTTGAGGGATGTGGGAGAACAAGTCAAAGATGCTGTTTGTTTCTGGAAACACTGCAGCCGTTTGATTAATTGCAGATACGCTGTTTGATCATACTGTATCTTTAAAATGGTTTAAGGAAAGTAGAGCAGGGTCAGAGAGGCTCAACAGATGATTGTCACACTGTATAATTTCACTCAATATCTTGAGTTTTATTTGTATTATAGCCCAAACAGAACATTGACACTCACTCACCAGTCTGTCAGCAGAGACAGTCTTCTCTAACCAGCTTAATTGACCTTTTGTGAAAAATTCAGCTGTGGCGGACTTAATTGGCACCTATTTTGGTGTATTTTCTTTCTCATGCAGGGGCTGAATCTGTCACACACATCCACACACTGTCTGACTTTTAATGATTAAATACAGTTGCTGTATGAGTGAGCCAGGATGGCCTCAAGTGAAGAAACTTCATTTCAGTCGCTAGAAGATAAAACCACCCAATTACATTTTGCTCCATCCATTAATTTAATCACTTAAGAATTGTGTTTCTTGGGACGTTGCAGTTTTATTTGGACAAGTTGTGCAAATAAGAAAAGTGCTTGACATACAGCAGAATTACACATTAGCTGACAAGCCTGAAAGTATTATGTAGTCCGTCACTGCCTAATGGGACAAGATGTAAAAAAAAGAAGAAGAAAAGAACAGAAAACGTGGATAAGCTTGATTGCTTCCCTAGAGATTCTTCAGAAACACTCACACACTGACAGATGTGTTATAAATCATGGGATGTCTTGATCTAATATATTAAATGACATTGTTCTCACTAAACGACTTTCTTCGTTCCCTCTCCAGGTGTGGCCTTATACGTGTGCGTTGGTCCAGAAGGAAACTGGGACCCCCAGGGACCTAACTTTAGCAACTGTACCTCCCCCTGGATCAACCTCATCAACCAGAAGGTACCAGGCAACATGGTTTAACAAGCAAAACATGTGCTACTTAAAGTGACATTACAGTTTGGTTTGGGAAGTGCCTGTTATACTTTCTTTTTTTTAAATCAATAGTTGTCACACATTTCTCTTTAGAATACAACCAAAGAAAAGCAGAATGATACCCTGTAGTATCTGGCATTGAGTTGAAATGTTATTTTGATGTGACATTTGTTCAAGGGCGTTTTTTAGACAGAACTGTGTCCTTTCAGCTTGTAATAAGTAACGTTTCCAACAGCTCACAGTGTACATTAAGGGTGTATGCATCGCTTGTACTCAAATGTCTTTAGTTTTTGTGGGTTTTTTCTTTTGTTCTTTGTCTCTTCTTAATTGGTCAGTTTATGTCATTGATTAGGCCAAGATGTGTGTGTGGGTGGGTGGTTAAATCAGGCGGAGTGATAACCAGTATTACATCACCTTCTCTAATGGACTGATGTGCGTGAACCAGACCACTTATTTTCTTATGACTTGATACAGTGGCTGTAGTGCATAACTCTCTAGCACAAGTGGTTTGTATCTCCTCCTTTGCAGACAAGTTATTATAGAAAGCCTCATTTAAAGTTTCCCTATGTCTAAATCTGTAATAGGATCAAATTAAAAGACGAGAAGTTTACCGCAAGTGAGGATCAGAGTTTCAGGTTATGAATTGCAGGCGATGTTGAAAATGTTCTCCCTTAAACTCATCGGACCCTGAGGCATGCATGTTATAACACTTATGATCTACTCAACGGCACAAAGCTGTGCCCATTAAACAAACGGCAGTTTGCAGATATGGATAGAGAATTGAGGAGAATTGCTGTTGGGGAGCAAAATAGAAGGGAGAGAAATTATCAGGTGCATTTCCATGCAGCACAGAACCATTTGAGCGGTGCAATAAAGCTCAACTACAGGCTGCCGTTTGGAGAAATTAACTACAGCGAAATTCTGAGCTTGCTGCAGAGGCTCTTTTGCAGTGTTGTTGCAAGCACATAGTAACAGGCAGAGGCTATTATATGTTTTTTTTTAAAGCAAATCACACTTGAGCAGCATGTCTATTGCAGTGGAGACAGGAAGCCTTTAATGAAGATCAACCTGTCAAGAGATCTGCAACGCCCATCTGGCACTTCGTTATTTTACATCCACAGCCATTGTCCTGTATGTGGCACTGCTCATTACCAGATGGTTCGCCAGACAAAATGAGAAAGGAAGATGTAGAGAATGAAAAGAGAAAGAAATGACATCAGATAAGCAGAAGTAGAGGGAAGTAGTAAGGCAGAGCTATTTACCCTGCACCCCTAGCTCCCCTCATTAAGAGACAAGAGCAGGGAGGGGAAAAGAAGAAAACATCTTTTAAAGATGTGTTCCCCTGCACACACCTCTGTGAAGACCAATTTAAGCAGCATAATTGGCCTAACTAATAAACTCACAGGCAATGATAGTAATGATGCCAGTGTAAATCATTAAGGGCCTGTGTTAGTTGGAGTTACTGCCTGTGATTTTGAGACTTATCTTACTTTACCTGATTTATTAGTTAAAGCCCTGATGGTAACTGACCTTTGAACTACAACATCAGACTAACATTTGAGTTATTTACTGTTTATAATCCAGAGCCACAATTATGTAATTGTTAGAGACACTGTATGATGCGTATGCAACATAACATCTGTGTCTTCTCACTCTGATTCAGTTACTTTGAAATGAAATGACTTCCTTTTCTGTTCTATACTCACTGAAGTATGCTGGATTTAGCACACAACACTGCACTGAAACAATGAGTCGTTGGATAAAACCAATATAAATATAGCTGTGGTGTCTGGTGAGTACAGGTAGAGACTCAAAAATTAAAAGCTGGTTGAGATAGTTGACATTAAAGAGCACCTCTTCACATGATTAGCAACCTACAGTATGTATGCTGTAATTAGAAAATCAGGATTAAGAAATGTGCAAAGTACAAAAACAATGTTTGTGTGCAAATCTGTCAAGGTTTGTAGTGAGTCTCATTAGCTGTATACACAAGTTACATGTTCCCCTGTGGAAGAAATAGCACAGGACACTTTTCCTACTATTGTAAAACTACATTATGTGTTTGACTTGAGGTTCAACCAATTAATTGTTTACTAAGCCCCACTCCATTTCGTTAGTGTTGCTATGCCTGTTAAGCTGTCCTTGCTCTCAGCTATGGCTACACAGTTTAAGACAATGATGACTTACCTCATCTGGTGGTGCTGCTGGAGCCAATCCCAGCTGTCATTAGGTGAAAGGCAGGGTACTGTCTGGACAGATCACTAGTTTATTGCACAGCTGACACACAGAGACAAACATACAAGCAATTTACATTTGTCAGTTAACTTACCCTGCATGTCTTTGGATTGTGGGAGGAAACCAGAGCACCTGGAGGAAGCTTATGCAGAACCTGCAAACAAACACAAAAAGGCCACAGCCAGCCAGCAGGTTCATTCCCAGAAACATGAAGGGTGTTATTTGCATCTGGCTAGCATTGATTTTGTTGGTTGAAATAACCTTTGCTGATGGTTTTTATCAGCGACAGCTGGCTAGGTAGCTAATTAAGGTAATGTGTGCCTGTAAAAGAGTGTGGAAAATAAAATAAAGCAAACACTCAAGAATAAGCATGGATAGCTGTCTTTTATCAAAAAATAAAAAGCAGATACAGAAATCACATAAGCTATGAAACACACAATAAATCTGTAATCTGTGTACCACATATGGCTCCCCATGCTGTAGTGCTTCCTATTAGTTTCACAAAGGTCTAAGACTATCTAGGGAAATTCCCTCAATAGTTGATTTCATAATTGCTTCCGGATACAATATTGGCCCAAGTGTACACTCAGTTGAGTACTGTCTCAGCACATTAATTGTGTGCAATATAGCAGCAGTTGGGAAATATGTATGGGCTAAACGGCATTTATTGTAAGGGGCTACATGTTTGTATATTGCAATTTGTCATGTTTTTCAGTGTATAGGTTGAAAATAATAAGTGCATGCCACAGTAAAAAATAAATAAATATATAAACAAATAAATAAGGATATGAGGTTTCTTGTTGTAATTTGCTTCTCTTTTGTGTTTTTGCCCTTTTGTTCATTACAGCTAAAAGCCAGAGAGACAGCTGCAGTTATTGCCAGGGAGCTGGCGGAGCAGACCAAAAGTAATCTTCAGGCAGGGGATATCACCTACACAGTGAATGCCATGGTGCAGCTGGTGGATCTGCTCGACGTGCAGCTGAGGAACCTCACGCCAGGTGGCAAAGACAGTGCAGCCCGAAGCCTCAACAAGGTAGTGAAAGAAACATCAAGCCTGCCCCTTTTCCACGTCTCCTTTGCTTTAAAAGAATATTCTGACTAGCTAACAGCCTGTATAAACATAACCTGAAGGAGTGGCGACCTATCCCCCTGCTTGTCCACACTGTTCAGATCAAAATTTGTAAAGCAGCAGACTCAAAATGAGGTGAACAATTTTACTTTATAGTGCCAAGTTAACATTTTCATCCTGACTCCAAAACGGAGGCATACCTACCACGAGACTTCAATACGCTCAATCATGAAATGTAGGTATTCTTTTAATGATCTGCTACTTGGCCTTGTGCTGTCAGATAAAATGATACTCCCATCATTTTCCTGTGGTCTAATGCTTACTAAAAACAGGCCTTCAGTTTCAGTGGATAGCTCAAACACATTTCTTACTTTAGTATCATGTATTATGCTATCAGTTTTTCTTTGATGTAGTTTAAAAGATGTTGCCCATATGTCATGCTCATCAAGAGCACTACATTTGGACCATTTGATTTTTGCTAATGGGACAGGCTAAGATTTCAGTGGGCTTGATCTAAGCTGTGGGAGTGCAGCGTTTTCATTTTTGCTGAACCTGAAGCTAATGCGTTTATTCCCCAATTCACAGTGGAGCACAGTAAGGGGCACTCAGGCAAAGCAAGCTAAAATAATACTTTCTGTCTGCTGAGCAGCCAACAGAAAAGCAAACATCAGTGAAATTCAAAATGTCAGTCATTAATTTGCTGGAGCGGCTTCACTTGTAGAGGAACATGAACACCTGTTTTCGGATAGCTTTTTTGGGACGGTTTTTATTTCATTGCTGCAACAGACACAGATGTTCCCATTGAGATTTTAGTGCCATTTTTCTCTAGTGGAGAGGCGAGGCAGTAAAGATGCCCAAAAGGCCTCAGAAGGAAGCATGATGAGTAAATTCACATTGAGGAGCAACTAGAGTTTATAATACCTCTTGAAAAAAAAAAAAGGCTTCTCATAAAACACAAAAGGTAGAGGCAACTCCTGTGGTTGAGAATACTATTGTAGTTTCTCTCGTAAATATGAACTAATAAAAAAATTATCTGGACTGAGGGGAGTAAAAAGCCTCCAAAACCAGAATAATTTATTCAAGGGGTCAGGGTTTTATCTATGATTTATAATTCTGTGTCTGCTGATACATACTCGATTCTTGCAGTTTGGTGCATTTATTATTATTATATATACTATTATTATATATTATTGGAAAAAAAAGTCCCTACTGCTTTCTCTTGTGTTCGACTTCCTTTACCAGTGAGAGTTCTCCCTGACTGAAACACCTCAGCCAACAAAACTCTTCTTCTCTGCCCTGGCAGTGGCAGATGTTTACCTCCTGAGTTCAATCATTTTGACACAATCTGCAAAGAGCTAAGCGAATTAAAGATTTTTTTTTGATAGCGAAGCACAATGCTCTCTGCCAGCAGACAATGAAAGGACTGAGTTGGCAAACGGTGAGATCAGTGTCGTTTTCATGATCAAAGGGTTGCTGCCTAACGGTACGGATGGGACTGTTTCCAGAAGAGTGGGCTGTGATGTAGAGCAAGAGGCTCCTTTATGGGAAGATGGTACTCTTTAGTGCTAATCTGCATGGGATTTAGCATGGTACCAGAACCTAGCTGTTAAACCACACAGTAGCTCTGCTGGCCACAGTGCTTGTATCAGAACTCAATTAAAATTATTCACTCTCCATGCAGCGCTAACAGCACTTTGAGCCTAAGCTTTTTTTCCCCCTCATTTTACAGGTATACCAAATTGTTGATAATGGTTGCATTGTGTCTTACTCAGTGGTGGCTGAGCTTTAAACAATAAGTAACTCTTCCCAGTTCTCACTTGAATTTCTCAAGTAAAAAATTCAAAAAAGATAAACCTGATAAATGTTATGCTGTTGATCTTTTACTAACTCTTGCATTTTCTTTGGATTGCAGCTGCAGAAAAGAGAGCGCTCTTGCCGGTTTTATGTTCAGGTATTTGGAAATTTTGAAATTAAGTTTTTCTCATGCTTATTTTCCATTCCTTCATTGGGGCAACTTTGCTGTGATTTTCATTTTTGCCTTTAATTTCAAGTTTGACCTTTTGAAGGGGAAAAAAACAAACCAGTGAAGAATTGAAACACAAAAGCCTCAGTACAGTATCAAAGTTGGTAAGTCGGAACAGGTAAAAAAAAAAAAGATATATTCATATTAAATTGCAGATGCAGGCATATGAATAAAAAAATTTAACAAAAATGAAAATAGAGGCACGGTCTCTCAAACATGTAGAAGAGCAATTATGTAACGTCTTGTCATTCCCAAATTGAGAACACAGCTCACTGATGAAAACTAGAAGTTTGGATATGTAAACAGATGGTTAGCACAAAATTGGTTATCTTTGTGTCACTTTACATTTCACCAGCAACAACTATAGCTGACTCAGCAAGTGTTTTGTACATCTAAATGAAAACGTATTGTCAGACAATCATTCTGAACACCCTGCTTAAATAGTACCTGGACTAGTCTTAGTGAGTGACTGTATAGCCTATCTGTTTAATATTTACGTATGGATATGGGCAGGGGTTGGGTTGCGGGTTTTAAATTATTGGGTTGGGTCAGGTCCAGATCTGATTTAGCTATAGATGTGGGTAACAGGTCGGTCCCAGTTATCGAGCTTTGCAGATACAGGTTTGCAAACTTAGACATGTGCACTTCTCTGTTGTTACACATACTGTATTTCATTTAATGCTGATGTTGAATCCAAGGGTCAGATTTCATTAGTATCACTTCATTTACATTCCCTCCAAGTAAATACCATCAGTACCTGAAACCTACCACTGTATTAGTCGTACTGTATGTCATCAGTTTCCACTGCACGAGTGTGTTTTGTAATTCTCTTCCTTCTGTAAAGCATGTGGCCTGATCATTTTTAGATTTTCAAATGCCATATATAAATTGTGGATAACTCTGTCATTTTAAAATGCCCCAGAACTATCACATCAGCATTGCTTTCCAGTGAAATAACCCACATAAGTGGGTAGTATCAGTCAAGCTCTTAGGCATGTAACACACTTTTACATTTCTCAGTAATACCTAAAGCCAAAGAAATGACCTCATTATACTAGCAAGTCAACTTCTAACTACTAAGTCAGCCAAAGTCATGGCATGTTATGATTCGCTCCAATGCATAATACATATGTGTCCCAATTTAGGCGAGTCTTTATCGCTCCTCTCAGCTATTTCTCAGGCTACTGAGTGATTCTGTTATCCCCGAGGTGACATTTTAGCTGTCATCAGAATCAGTTTTATCTTGACCACAGAGCTATGGATGGAATTGACATCTTTGTCTTCCATACAGATGGCTCGAGTAAAGATGCACATTAGAGCCAGATGTTTTACAGTATATGTGTGCTCTGCAGCACTAATCTGAAGCACTAATGGTAAAATTATATTTTGCCTCTGGGGCATGTCAAAAGGCACTTAGTTATGCAAAATCATGTTGCTGTTCAATTGACATCCAGATGGAGTATGAGCTTGGATATGGTTGTAAATGATGTTGAAGATGGTTGCAAAGAGGTGGTGTTCCTATATTATAACAAATACCATAAAGTAGAAACAACTGTCACTTGACTGCGTAGCCAAAGCCTGATATGGCTTGTTATTTTCGACCATAGACCTCCACTGTTAAGCAGAAGAAGTAAAGAGCCGAACTGTTGCACGGACTGACATATTCCCACTACAAAGGTCTATTCAAAATAGACTAACGCCAGAATTATTCTTACAATTGCTGACAGTGTTCAAATTAGAAGATATATTTTCTGATAAAAATACATAATATAATATAAAATACTGTCTCTTTAGCCCTATGTAACATCACCATACTAACATGGTTTAAGTTTATCCAACTACGAATGTCTGCACAAAATTCCACGACAGTCCATCTTTTAGTTGTTTCAGTGTATGCATGACTGTACACACTGCTCAGCTGTGCACCTCCTCCAGTGTTCTGTCCCCTCGCTGGGTTGACAAATTCAAACAACAGTAAAATGCTTTTACTTGACAATTCGGAATAATGGAGGAACATCTGTGGCCTTAGGTAAACACAGGCATTGACTGCACATGCTGCCAGCCTTTCAGGGACTTTCATTGATTAGGGAAATTGGGCAATGTTTTCTCCAACGGGGCCCTGGTGGTTGACATAAGTGGGATTGGCAGAGGAATACAAAGCAAATGAGAGGTGCACCTGCCTCTGACGTCCCTCTGCTCAGAGACCACGCACAGTGCTGGAAACAGACTTCTACAGTACTTGGGGAAATGGCAGATTGTGTGAGTGCAGGTGTGCTTGTAGTGAGCGGGAGGCCCAGTCCAAAATAAAACACAGGGTTTGTGGTTGATGTCTAAATTAGACGAGAAGTGATTCTCATCTTGATTGAGGATTTCTATCTTGTTTAATTGTCAAATGACACATAAATTCACCTGGTACTGAGGTCTTTATCTTGTTAGGATCATCAAGGGAGTTTCAATAAAAGAGCCTCATGTTCTGGATCAGTTACATATTCACAGTCAAACCTGTAGTAGTGTCTCTGCCTCAGTCAATGCTCCACAGATGAAACAATGATTAGGTAGGACTACTTTAGTTTGGTTTTGTTTCACTTGTTTACAACCAAGGATGTCTGCTACATGCCATAGCCAGTTTAATCCCACAGAAAAGTATTTGGCCTTCATAAAGCTACAAAGCAGATAATGATCAACTCCCCATGCTCTGCATGTACCCTGTGGGAATGCTTCTCTGTTTTACCCTTTGATTTTGAACAAACATGATAAAAACAGCATCCTCCTGTGCCTTTTGGTCATATTAATGACAGCTTGCTTATAGGCAGTGACATTATAGTTGTCCAATTACTGTGATTATGTCCATATGTTGTCCCAAGCTAAAGTCAAACATGCTAGCTTTGAAATGGCTTCTTCCTGCGGCATGTTTTTTAAGTTGAAGATCTGGGATACAGTATATTATGCCTACTCCTCCCTTCTACACATAAAAGATCAAAAATTATTTCTCATGCCTTAGTAGAAGCCAAGTGTGTGTGAATTTGCAGGATACAGGGAGGATATTGAGCTCTGACCCCTAATTAAAATGACACCTTTGCATGCAAAGATGACCAGGGGGAGTATCACAGCGCAGGGTGACCTTAGAGCAGGTGAAACGAGGGGAGGCTCCTCGTTTGGGAATGTAACAAGATGATAAAATTTCCCTGGTAGTCAATTTGTCGAAAGATGAAGATAACCACATCGTCATAAACAGAGGCCTCCTCATGTGCCCTGCAGCTTAGAGTTCTGCCTGAATAATGTGTGTGAGCCTTATCTGCTTAAAGTGGGGACCGAATATTCAAGAATTTGTTTTTAGCGACTAAGAGTGAGTGAATCCTTATTCTGCTGATCAGAACAGTACATGTTGCAAATTCTGAGACTGCGGCTAAGTGGAATTACTTTTTTCTGACTACCCACATAGTAATGTTACCTCAAAGTTTATACCCAGATCAACAATTTGATCCATAAAACCAAGGACAGAAGTAACAAATTACTTACTATTACTTATTATTATTTATTCTTCTTACTGGAGCAAAGTTGCTTTTTTTGTGTACTTAATATTAAAAAAAAAAACTCAAAATATATTCATTTTGAAGCATTTTACTTATCTAAAATTTTGACCTAATTGGCTTTTGATATATTTCAAAGTGCAAATCAAAATTAAAATCCTTTTACAAAATAAAACAAAGTTTCAAATTAAAAGCATACTAGAAACAAGACAGTTAGGTTGTTCAGCATTTCAGGATACAGTGAACAAAAGAATAAATAAATGGTAGCGACTGGAAATAATTAGTGACTAAAAAGCTGAAACCTAGAAATCAAGGAACGTCTCTGTATTTCAAACCTTTCTCTTAAGTTGATGTAAATAACAGATACTATTGGGGAATTGTACATTAGTAGGATGAAACCTAAGACATATATGTAAAACAAAAAGTACAAAAGTAATTTCTCAGTAACTCACATACAGTACACAGACACAACCACCTGCTTGCTAGAGAGAAAAGGTTTAATTAAACATTAAAGGACAAAGTCGAAGGGAGTCTCAAGGAAGAAGGATGATTTGGCAAACAAGTAAAATAAAACAGATGAAAGAAGGCCAGAAATTGTGCAACAGCGTCACCTGTGCTAAGAGACATCTAGTCAGATAGAAGAAGGCAGCAAGAACAAGATATCTCACCTTGTTTGTGTTGTTTTTTCCCCTCCATTTTGAGATCAGTCTTCAATGCCTATGTGAGAAAACAAGTTATAGAAACCAACTGGTGAACAGGAAGGAAGAGGAGTTAGAAGAAGTGAGAGGACAAGAGCTGAGAGCACCCAAGCCAGAAAAGGGTGTGTGTGTGTGTGTGTGTGTGTGGGTGGGGGGGGGGGGTGATCCGCCTTAGCCAGAATCAATTTCCCAGACCCAGAGTTCATTTCATCAATCAGCACACAGATAGAGGCACACACACCACCGCTTGGCTTGGACTCATGCCAAGAGGACACTAATGTCCACCTCTCCCTTCCTTCCTTCTGCACTGGTATAAATGGCCTGTTCACTGCAGCATTTCATGCTCAGTCATCATCCTTGTTCCACGTGGCACATTCCAGCAGTGGTCCAGTTAACGATTAGCATTTCCTCATGTACCAGGACCTGGTTTTTACTGATGGCTTATATTCTTTCGGCACAAGAAAAAAAAAGTATCTAAAAAATGGCTGGGAGTTTGCAGCCACAGAGTGAGCTGCTACATTTGACAGATGGAGTGGCAGTGTGCTAATAGCAGTAAAATAGCAGCAAGCCACTATCACATCTCTTTGACTCAACTGCACAGACTATGATGATGGTAGTGGTGTGCTGCTTGGGTGCACTCGCACCCCCAACTCAAACCCCTCTGTGTCTTTTCCCACTGAGGCTGGAAATGATGTGTTTTCACACAGATCTCATGAAAGTATTCAAATAAGCACAATGTTTCTGAAATGCAGTTAACCCCATATAGGTACAGATTAGACGAAGGGAACGGAAATATAAACAGGCAAGGTTCTGGGTGTTGTGAATACATTAGCCACATAAAAAATGTCATTTATAGCTATTTAACCATTGCCAAAAGAAAAACCACAACCAAACCCACTTGGGCTACCAATAATCTGAAAGTTACTGCCTTGGTTTAGAGCAATAGTTTGACATTTTAGTTACCTGGTAACCTCACAGAGGCGATTTGATTTCCAGAGGTTACTGTGTCAGCCAAGAATTTATTTTATTTTTTGTGGTTTACGCAAACAAGATGTAACATGACAGTTTTCCATGAGCTAAATATATTCGTTCATTTCCCTCTATATAGATATTTAACTGGTATGAATCTTTTCATCTAACACCTGACATGAAAGTGTATTTCCCAAAGTCGGTTCCTTTTACCTCAGTTGTAGCTCAAGTTGTCTGGAATCAAGAACAATTGAACTACACTCCAGAGCTAAAACTAAAACACTGTTGGCATGAGATGTAGTATATGTTATTATAATCCCAAATCACCTGGTCCAGGATTTGCATAAAAAGCTTTTTGAGTGTCTGTGTTGCTACTTGGACTAAAACCACTGTATTTTCTGTGGTTTGATAATGATTCATTCTACATTAAATGAGAGTTTTAGGGCAGGAATTACAAGAAACACAAGATTCAATTTAAGAATTTGAACTGAGAACTGAGACATTAGTCTTTACTGCATCACTGTCATCATCAAAGAAGAAAATAAGGGCAGTGTTTTTATCCTGAATAACAAACCAGGTTCTGTCTTTAAGTACATAAACCGCTGCCAGTTTTTGTGTCCAATGCAAACCTTTGACAACTGCTAATGCCACTAAGCTTAAAGACAACATTTACCCACAAGTTTTTATTTGTATGCTGAATTAATCCAAAATCTGTGATGACATTTTATTGGATAGAATTGTTATCTAGGCCCCCTGGGAGCACCATCTGTCAGAAAAAAAGTATTTTGACACCTAATAGGAAGAGCAGAAAGTTAGCTTAGTTTAGCACAGAGTAACAAAGTGCACAAATCAACACATCACATGCATTTTGTTTAATTAGTTTTTTACCTTTTTAATTTGTAGAATATAAACCCCCCCCAAAAAACTGGACAAATAATATGAAGGCCATAACACCAGTGTGTTAGCTGCAGCTCTGTCACACGCAGATACCCGAACAAACACTCAGGCATGTAATAACTCTGAAAAGGTATTTTCTATTCAATACGATCTCTAACTGAAGCTAACTTCCTTGGCAAAAATTTTGATAACACTTGGTAAACTATTAGAGAACAGATCTGCTAAAATGATTCAGTTCAATGTGCAGTATCCTAATGGAGGAATGTAATTGGAATCCAGCTTTACTATGGAATTTATTTTCAATTAGACTTATTTGGCCTGAAGAAACTTTTACAGCACAGTTCATTTCGGCAGTTACAAACACAAAGGGCCACATTTTTCTTCATAATTTTGTTCTGCATTTGAATAAGGCAAAATTGCCATGATACATAAACAATAATGGTTATTAAGAATTTGGATCGCAGTAATTTGGTAACGTATCTATACCCCGTTAATGAATCTCAGCTTTATTGTTTTTCTTCTTACAAATGCATGACAGGCCAGTAAGAAAACTGATCTCTAAAATACTTTTTTGAAGCACCTTACCCTTTGTAAATTGCCCTCAATTATTTTACTCATTCTTGTTTATTACTTATCCATTGCACGTTCCCTAATCCCTGACCCATCTCTTCAGCTGTGGCAGAGCTGTTCATTCACCTTGTTCTTTTTATATGTCTTTCCTACATGTGAAAATGCAAGAAGCCTTCTCTGCAAGTCCATCTGTCTTTCCCCTGAAGAACTATTATTTCAGTGTTTTAAGAAGTGCTGGGGAAAAAAATAATCTTGCAGTGGTGAACAAAGAAAAAAAATGTCAGTGCCTGGAGAAAAAGAGCTCCTTAATTGAGAGTGAATCAACCTCTGCCTTTAGCTGAATGTCAAAAGGTGTGATTGGAGATTGGCTGCAGATAATGAATAATTACATCAAAGTTGGTACTCTGCCTGTTCGTGTGTGTGTCTCTGTCTGTGCGTGTGTGCACAAATAGCTGTTTCACCGTGCGCGCGCCCCATGGTTCGTGCATGTGCTTGCGAGTTTGTGTATGTTTTTGTAACAGGTGCAGAGGTGTGTATTCACTCTTGCATCAGTCTCTCACACTGTGTTTGTGTGTGTGTGTGTGTGTGTGTGTGCGTGGTTGTCTGGGTGTGGGCGGCTTGATGTGTGCAGGGTATGTTTTGAATGAGGAAAAGCCAGCTGGTGCCATTTCAAATTCTCAGCCAGCACCAGTGAGCTGAATACAATCAGTCCTCCTCTTCTTGCTATCACAGGGATTCGAAACAAACATGCAACTTAGCGTTATACGCTAATTGGGGGGCCCATAACACTTATGCTTTGAGACTGTAAACCCATTTTTTCTCTTCAATTTTTTTTAATCTGGAATTCATTTGATACACTTGAGCACATGATTTCTCTTATCGCTCTTGGCTTTATCCCTGTGCTGTGTTAGAATCACACTAACACTCTTATTCCCTTTCGTAATCCATTGATCAAATAAGGGTATCTAAGCGAAGTTCAGAGAGAACTTCTATGGCATGACACCCACTGTTTTTACATACATCAGTGCTTCCATCTTCAGCGTGTCACAAGTTAGTAAAGTGGCTTTTGAAGAAGTTCAAAGGGAGTATCAAATTCTGAACACATTTTTTATCAGATGTATGATTTTCTCTGTGAAGTGCGGAAACATTACTATTATTAGCAGTGCAGAGAATTTCTAACAATCAGGGATTTGACCACCTACTGTACTGTAATAATAACTTTTTTTCCCACACAGTCAGGCTGATTTTGCTCTTCAGAGCAGTTGTACCAGGCATGAATTGCTTGACCAATTAGTATTCCTTTCATAAATCTTGCCATTGGCATTTTTAAATCTTTAATGGCTCTTAATTTTTCATCTTGTCTTGAGAATGTTCTTATTTCTGCCTCGCTTACTAACTTCGGCATTGTTGTGGGGAGATTAAAGAAGGCGTAATGGTTCTTCAGAGCTATTAATGTGCAGGAAAGATTTCAGGTGAATGGTTGCAGATTGTTGCTACCAGCAAATATCTTGTACTGCCTCAATGATTTCTACTGCTTTTCTATGTTGGGATTGTCTGCACTGAAGAACATTTATCACACCAATTAAAGACACTAGTCTCAAGTCATGTAAGAACTGGCCTCCAGTCTTGTAAGCACTGTCTCTGATTTATTTACATGATTAATTCTTCTTATACATGAAAGGAAACAGCAACATATCCAGTGCCATTACAGATTCAGTTGTTGCTGCTACTAGTTGACGAACCATGTCCAAAAGCATAACCTGCAATTGAATTGGAAAGAGGGTCATGAAATGGCTCTGGAGAAAGATGATTATAGAATTTTCAGTTCAAATGAAAAAGGGAAGAAAAAACAGTCCCGCAGGATTGTGTGATTTGTTTTTCAGTCCTGAACTCTCTTTGATCTTCCTTCACTCAAACTATTTACCAAATCACCATGTGAACAAGAGCAGTCCCAGGCCAGCTTAGCTTTCTTTCACTAAATCAATGATTTGGACTCCCCAGGCCATGGTGGAGACGGTCAACAATTTGCTGCAGCCACAGGCCCAGGCAGCATGGAGGGAGCTGAGCAGTGGCGAGCAGCTGAGGGCCGCCACCATGCTGCTGGACACGGTGGAGCAAGGAGCCTTCGTCCTGGCAGACAACTTGCTGAAGACAGACATTGTACAAGAGAACACTGACAACATCCGTGAGTATATGCTCAAGATCTTTTAGCTTCGCGGCTTCACAAACAAATGGAACTGAACACATGACGTATTTCTTTAAAACAAAAGATAATTTGTGTTTTATATGTTTTTTTTTTCCTATGAATGTATTAAACAACTTAGAAACTGTGTTTCAAAGTGGTGCCTCCATTAACTGGATACACTGATAAAGTCTCTTGCATTTTGGGGGTTTTGTTGTGGTACTACTGTAGAGTTCTTCTCCAGCCCAACTGATTAAGGAGACGTGCCTTAAGACTTTCTCTGACATAACCTACTGATCTCCTGTTGGCACTACCCCCACAAGCATCTGAGACTTTTCAGATTTTATTGGTAGAATTCATCCATTTCTGGTTCAGAGCCATTTTGGGGATTTTTCTTCCCCATCTGACAACCAACGATTCTCACAACTTTTGCCTCTAGTTTATAATGACAGTGAAAAACAATAAGATTGAACTACTTACTTTAACAAATGTTTAAATTGCCTTTCCCTCATTTACTTCAACATGTCAAGTAACAAACATAATTCCAGACTAGTTGTGTTGTCATAAAATCCATCTTATATGTACATATGTTAAAGGTAAGAACAAAAACTTTCCTTTATCAGCAGATGATGTGAAAACAGTCTTCAGACTCACTGCAGCTGTGCATCATTTTGCACAGTGAAGGCAACACAATGTAACAACTAACAAGGCACATTTTTAATGGAGGTGGACTTAAGACTACTTACTTGAGACTTACTTCCTCTTTAGGTGAAAGCAATGAAAGTTTCGCACCAGCAAACAAGAAAATAGTTGAACATGTCATCATCTCCGTACATAAGTAAACCAGTCTGGGCAGAATTAAGTTAATTTCTCCTCCAGCTGCTGTGAAGCTGATTATTTGCTCAGCTGGAAGACTCAGCATAATGAATTATGACATTTAGAGAATTAGAAGCTAAATTTAAAGAGCTGAATGTTTGGTGTGTAGTGTTTATAATGCTTTACAGCGGTGTGTCACTCGTGTGCGTGGCATGGTTTATCCTTCACCTGCCTTGCCCATTGCACTCGGGTTACAAAGTTCACCATACTGCTATTGATCCAGGCTGCTCTCATATTGACAACACAGTTCTTGAGGCTGTGGTACAAGTATGAAGGTTACTAGATTAATGCTTTCTCCCTCACAGGAGGTTAAGTTTGGCGGGGCTGCTTCTGGCTGATGGCAGCCAGCTGTAAATTGACAATTATCTCAAATGATTATGCTTATATTCATGTCAATTATTAGCCAGAATTAACCACTATTTGTGCAGATCAGGGATCAGTGCTCATTATTCAGTGTATAAATACCAAGTGAGCAGAGATAATGGAACTTCTGTCATTACTTTTTTCCCTAGCAGGTCTTCTTTTTCAAAACTGGATTGTTGAAAAGTAGAATTTATTAAATATGCAGTCCACATTGAAAAACATTTACAAAGCACAAAATAAAATTGAATTAAATAGCTTTTTTTGTAGACAGTGACTACTGGCACAAGGGGAATTAGGAAACAATAATGTTATGATGTATCGCCCTTTTCTCTGAACAAGTAGAGGGGTTTTTTTTTTCCCCAAGTTCCCGCTGCCATGGCAACCTAAAAATATAGGTCTACTGACTTGAAAGGAAGCAAGTGTAAGGAGAATTAATAAAATGGATTTTATTGTATCTGGCACACAATTCATCTGGGTATTAAGGAGATTCTGTGCTCGTTTGGAGATGGGAATGAGACGATGCCTGCAAAACCCGAGTGAGATTTTATAGCACATAGTGGTAGTCTGGTTAATTATGTGCTGGTGACATGTTTACTAGGCCTTATCTCTCTGTTTGCTCTGCTGTTTTTTTCAGCAGGTTGGCTCCTACAATCCCTCATGCCATGCAGAGCAGTTAAATGAGGGCAAGGAGGCTCATGTAATCACTGCAGCAGCTAATTATTGATCTCTCACATTGAATTAGATGTAAAGTGAAGGGTTTTGTAACGCGCAGGTGCACTGCAGCTCGCACGTATCGTACCTGGCGGCGTGTTCTCAGTGTCGTGATGAGCCAGCTCTCTTGCTTTAAAGTGAACTCCCGTTTCCATTTTGAGGCTCAAGCTGATAATGAGATCTATTTTCTTTGCTTTGAAAGAGGAGAATATTCCTTCACCCATTGTGTCTGTGTTTGTGTTTACACATCACAGTGCATGTGCTTGTCTAGGGTTTTGTCTGAGCATGAATGTGCTTCACTCTCTGCATGATAATCTTTTGAACAGATTTCTTCCGATTAGCGTGTTATTTAAACCAGCTTTGAAGGTATGGCCTTTGGGTCCAAAAACTACTATGGCATAAAAAGAAATTCCCTAAAGCCCATCGTAAGCTCTTTTACACAACTACACAAGGAAAAGAGAGGGAGAAGAAAAATGCTTCCTTTATTCAATAGTCAGGCTTGGAATCCAGGGAATGGTAAGCTATCTGGGGTATTGTCTTAGCTAAGTTGAATAGGAATGTATCACCTAAACCCCCTGGCCTTTGGAAATGCACAGGAGAATGTTAATATCAAGTTTTTTTTAAGAGAAAGTATGGCAAGCCTTGCTGTGAGAACAGATACAGGATTAAATGTGGCCTACTTTGTAGCTTTTCTTGGGTACTAACCTTTATCAAAGTCAGACATGCCATAGTCCGCCGACATCAGATCGTCAGTTGAATGCCTCATCAGACTTAATGAAGTTTCTATTTCTTACACTTGATGAAATTGTGTTTAAAGTTGAAATTCTCTACTGCAGACTAATCTGCCAGCCAGTTTTTGTGTTGGTCTAGTGATGATTGCCATCAGTGCGGTGGTGGTATTGTAGAAATTAATGCAGCGTCATTGAGCATGAAAGTTTATGTATCTGGATTGATGATGCTCAGAAATCTCCAACAGATGAAGGAAGCCTGTGAGAAAGTTCATTTCATTCTATACTACAAATAATAAGTCACTGTACAGGTAGATTTAAAGGGGATCTATGTTGTAATATTCCACCAAGCCGTTATATCCAAAGTTTTTTTATTTTTATTTTAAGTGTTGCGAGGAGCAGAGTGATGGTTGTGTGTTGCAGTCAAAATCACTCTGCTACACCCAACTCTCTCTCCCCCTGCCCTGCTAGGCTCTTCTACCATCTGCTACACTCTGCCTTGCTCTGCCCCGCCCTTCTTCTGTTAGTCATTGTCTAAGTACAATAAATAAGAAGCTGCAGAGCTCACTAGGCGATCAGAAATGGTTGAAATTCTGTGATTGGTTAGAAGGTTGGGCCTCCAGCTGCAATCTCTGCACTGCTACCAGGCTGTTCTGTGAGTTTGACTTCATAGTAAACATCGACAGATATGTTTTGGAGCAAATTTCTACTAAGAACATTTGTACTGTCACTTTAACAAGTTCAATCAACCTAAGATATTGAGTTGAATCAACTGTTTAGTCAGAATGATAATCACTATAGACAGACTCATTTTCCTTTTACATTTGTCAGAGTTGGGTTGCTTCATTTCACATGCAGACCCCACAACTGCAGCTTTTGAATCTATTTTGTATGAGAGATATTACAAAGACAACATCCAAGGCTGTTCCAAGTGACCGTCAAATTATAACTGTGCGAAGGCAGGGACTGAATTCAGTACTAACCTTCATCATTGTTAGTACTTTTTATTATTATTATGAAAAGAAACAATTATGACTTAATTGAACACATATTAAAAATACACAAGATGTTTCTGTCATGAATGTGTTCTTCAAACAAAGAGAAGAGTCTCTGGAGAGTTTTAGCTCTCAAACAATGCATGCATTAAAAATGTTAATGACTTAATTGAAGTCTGAGTAGGTCATTCATTAAATTCATCTAAATCATCATCTGAAATGTCAAAGTAATACAGGAGTTGAGAAATGTGAGTTTAAAACAGTAATGAGGTTTCTGTTGCAAAGAGAGTATTTTGAGATTTCATGGAATTTAATTTTCAGTTAAATGAAATAATAAGGATTTTTCCCAAAGTCACAGTGCAGTTACCATGAGTCTGGTGATTTGCAGGTGAAAAAACATGCTCTATTAAAACTGAGCTAAATTAAAGCAATAACTGCTTTAAATATGAAGCGTGAAACCAAAATTTTAGATTTACAACCTCATTGGGCCTAGCCAAGAAATAGTCTGACACAGAACTTTTCTAAAACAACAACTTTTCATTTGTTATACCTGTGTTTTTTTTTTACTTTTTATTTATAAGAACTGCTTCCAGTTTTTGTCTCCCTACTCGCATACAGAGACAGCGAGAGAGTTATCAATCTTCTCATTTAACTCTACAAGAAAGTGAAGATCATATCTCTCAAAACGCTGAACTCTTTTTCAGCCTCCAGGTTACACACAGTCATCATTTCAATGGCTTTTATCCGACTGTATTTCAACATATATAACAGACATTACATGTTCTTACTGACATATGTCTTGGAAAATACACATAAAGGCTTATGTTTAGGCTATAATGCTCATCTTGTCTTCTGGAAAGTGACATTTGTGAAGCATATTTTCTGTACTTCTGCCCAGTAATATATGAGTGGATCCATCTCAGTGGCCTGGGAGTTAATTTGACATTTAGGAATGCCTAGACTTCACACAGGTCACCTGAACTTGAGATTAGAACACGCTCGACTGCTTTATAAAAGTGAATTGTATCATACCATAATAACTTTGATGGAATGAGCTTTTTATTTCAGCCAGGCTCCTATCAGGAGCTAATTTTCTTCTGCTGTATGACGCTGGAGTCTTTGAACCATAAATTAAGAGCTTCCTTCAGACACAACAGCTGTTGAGCTGCCAGAGAAGCGAGCTCATCTTCCCTCTCTGGTCTTTGCGTCCTCCTTGTATCTCTTGCTATCTCTGCTCTTCAAGAGAAAAGGATTCTTTGAAATAACTTTTTTTTTTTTTTTGAAAGAGCAAAGACAACATTTGTTTTTACAGTTTATGAAGAAGCAATGATCACCTGAACACTGTTTGTGATTGATTAAGAAGCCTATAACGAGACACTAACCTCCACGACACAGATAGTTGAGAGGGAGGCAGGTCTTCAAAGCAGCGTGAATCTAGATAGGATGTGTTGCATTTAGTGCTCATTGCAGATGCAGTGATTAATAAAATCATTTAATGGAGTAGAACAGCCTTTTGAATCAGGGAAGTGACTGGAGATGCGTTTGAAGTTTACTTATCGCTGTTGTCTGCTGTAGTTGTTAGGTCTTTGCCTAATAGCAGTGATAACAAACGGGTCACATAGAGCATCTGTGATCATTTGTATTGTTTTGCACATTGGTTATGATATTTGTGCATGTTAATAGTATATTTTGCTGTGCGGCATATTAAAGACTTTTGAGAATTGTTTATGGTCACTGCAGCACTTATCACCCATTGCTTTTTTTAGGTGTTGGAGCCTCCATACAAGGAATGGATGTTGACAAAAACAGCATTTAAAAATTGGAAACTGGTGAATGATTGTGCAGCCTGTTTGGAAAAAATGAGATTGACATTATGTGCTGTTGTGTATATGTACATAAGAAAAATAATATAATTCAAAGGTGTGCGTTAGAGGGCAAGCTCTTGGCTACAACCCTGTACTCAACAAACATGAGAGTGAAATCATTCCTCTCATCTAACTCTCTGCAAGAATGAAGATCAATGTTTTTCCCAAACTGTTGACCATTTTCTTTAAGACCTCAGCTGTCTGAATAATGTACACTTCTGACTACAGAGCCTGAAAAAAAACAAAAACATGTGATTTCTAAATGTCGCCTTGCTCGTCTTCTGTATGTGTGTGTGTATGCAGAACTTGAGGTGGCAAGGATGAGCACAGATGGGAATTTGCCAGATCTGAAGTTCCCACAAACTGGAGGACAAGGCAACTCTATCCACCTCTCTGCTAACACGCTAAAGCAACACGGCAGAAATGGTGAGTAGTTCTGAATCTGCTTTTATTGGTTTCCTGTTGTTGGTTTGAAGTGAAATCACGACTTTTGGAAAGCTTCAGTTATTCAGGTTTGCGATAAAACAGAAATTTAACAGATAAAATATTACTTGACTGCAATAGAAGTAGTGTTGTATTACATGAAAAACTTTCTGGCTTACAAGATCCACTGCAATAAATCAAAAATTCTTATTGTTATTTTTTTCTTTCCTCTTCTGGATGTGACATTGCATGGTGCTGCAGTAGTTTTGTAGGAATTTCATTACAGATGCTTGTGAATACCTTTCACTTTGCTGCCCAGATCCTTTGCCGGGCTGCATATAAAGCACAAGGATCGTTTTGCAGTCTTCAAATAGGACCCTGGCTGTAGAATTAGTTACATTCAAGCACTGCCTCTAAACTGTAAATGAGGCAGTTAGACACAATACATAGCTATCTTCATGAGCAATGCAGCCCCATTTTTAGATTTTATTATCAGCTCATGTAAATTAGAATCGACTCAAACTGCGCCCGGTGCCTCTCAGCTGGATGTCCAGCCGTGCCCAGGCGGATCATTATAGCAGGGTGGCGGATATTTCCCTGTCATCCAGTGCTGTAGCACCCAAAATGTTTTCTTTTCATCTGAGTGAGTGATCTCAGTCACCGCATGAGGGGACTTTCTTTCATATCAGTCCTCAAAAGGGAGACAGCAGGAGGGGAACAGATGTGTTTGAGAGAAAAAGAGGAAAACAAGGAAAATGATCTCCTTTGCCAGTGCATTGAAAAGTGGTAACCACATTTTTAAAATACTGAATTAAAATAACTCTTGATATAGGAAAGAGTTTTTTTTACAGTTGTGAAACTATTTTGGCAACACTGACGTTGGTCTCTTGGCAGTTTTACTGTGAGCAGTTGTGATTCTTGCATTAAAAAGGCTTCAACTGAAAGCTTATAGCCAGTATTGTTTTAGGTATTATTTCCATTATTTATCGAGTGTTGCTACAGTTCACTAGTCCAGTTTATAAACCATATAGACAGCCTAAAGTTTGGATTGTGTGCTACAAGGACTGCAAATGTAAGAACACAGCGGTTCCAAAGGTACCATCATATAGATTGTTGTGAGATTATATCATTAGTACTGGGCACTAAATGGCAGAAAGTTTGCGGATACATTCCCACCAGCTGCAGCCACCTCTGTTTCCTCTAATGACCTGCAACATACACCAGAAGCTGCTGCCATCCGCTATAGTAATGTTATTAAGCAGCTAAACAGAATGAGCTGGTGCGTAAAATAGTTTAGACAACGTAGTAACAGAAAACAGTTGTTATGTTGTGCTAACTAACATCATCACACTGTACTGATGTTGCCCCGAAATGGGTTCCCTTCATTGTTAACTTTGTTCACTGTTGCAGAGGTGTGGGTCTATGATTTAGTTAACTGAGATATCACTGAAAAAGCTTGTGCATCTGGGGGAAAAATAAAAAAAGTTGAAGCAACTGCCAACTTTAAAGGCAGCAGGAAATAATGATGGTGGCGGCTTGTTATCTGAAAACACTCACTGCTTCACTGCAAGCTCGGCCTCACTGTTCGTACCAGTGTTCAACTTTACTAATGTTCTTGTGGCTGAATAGAAGTACAGTAGAACTTGCGGCCATTTTCCAAAAGATTTGTGGAAAGGCCTCTCAGGGAAACAGAGGCTGTTGCAGGTTTTTCAGTGAGGTGTTCAGCAATCACAAATACATGCATACTTTTGACCATATCACATGTTCTTACAGTCATTCAGCTTGTTTCAACACTTGTCAAAAACTGTTCTCCTAATCATCTTCTTGCAGGCGAGATTCGTATAGCGTTTGTCCTATACAAACACATCGGGGTCTACCTTTCAACTGAGAATGCCAGCATGAAGCTGGGCAGTGACGCCATGGCGACCAATTACTCTGTCATCGTCAACTCACCAGTTATCACCGCCGCCATCAGCAAGGACTCTAACAAAGTCTACCTCTCTGACCCAGTCATTTTTACCATCAGACATCTACAGGTAATCTTCTGTGTCTGTATGTATGCGCGTCTCTGAGTGGAGATGCATTTTGTTTTCACTTTGATATTACTTTGTCTGCATTTAATGGCCTTTTTGTCTCCTTCTCTTTTACTTACACACAAAAGCACACTTGCACATGCCCTTTGTTGACAGAACCCTTTCATCACAATTGTCTCTATCCCTGAAGCAAAACAAAAATGTACAAATCCTATCTCAAGCCAAGAAAATTAAGTTTTATTGAAAGGTGTGAAAAATTAAAGTGTGCAAAACAAAATTGCTCACAAGGTGGTGCCGGGAATGCATGTTGTTGTTTATTAGTATGAATAAATACCAGCCTGATCTCCTGAACAAATATCAGTCATATTGAGCCTCACTGGAGGCTGCTTAGTCATTGTGGGGAGTCGCGACTTCTCCCTCTTGACTCCATTATCTTCTCCACACTCTGCTACCCTCGAAATATCCCCGTTTTGTCTACGAACAGCGCCTTCAGTGATTATCAGGGATGTTGAACAACCATAGGAGAATTGCAGTGAGTCCCGTGTGTAAGAGGGAGCTGTGAGGAAGCAACAACAGCAGAAAAAAAAATACACAGGGCGTAGTAGGGTAGAGAAAGTAAAAGGATGATAGCTTATGGATGTCAGAATTAAATGGTGGGAAAATGTCACGGGGCAATGTCAGCGCAGTTATTGCTGTGACTCACCTGCCTTAAGTGTAATTTTTAATTTGGACTGTAGAATCAGTAATTTTATTGTGTGTCTAATGTTGGGGCAGTGGCGCTTTTATACCCTTTTCTTGCTCAGATCAAGTCGTTTCAATAAAACTGTGCCCTTTTAGAAAAGCGTGTTTTCTGCACTGTAGCTTCTTCTGCTTATATTGCTGGAAAGCACTAACTAAAGTAGCTACTGCTGCGATTTTATCACATTAAAGTGCCATAAACATACAAGCATTTATATGTAGAGTATATTTTGTGTACATCCAAGGGTTGTACAATTAATCTTATAGTGATCGTGATTCCAATTTAGGCTTCCACTATTAATTAAACTTGATTGGATGCAATATTGATGTTTTGCGCATTGAGCACCTGCACTGGTGCATCAAATCAAGCGCTCCCTATTCTCTGGCAAACTGGTAAACCAATTGTTGTTAAGCGAACGCTTTGATTAACTGGTCTTTGCTTCTCGAGCATCATTATGGCTGCAGGCAAGAACATTTTCTTCTTTTTATGTGGAGATAAATCATTTATATTTTATTGCACACTACTGTGGTATTATTTTTTAGTCCAGCTTAATTTATATTTAGCTTTAAGGGATAAAGACAGATAAATAATAGTGATAACTGAAACAGTCGAAGAAAAATTATGATAATGCATCCCTAAGTAAACATACAGCCGCTGTATATAGAAACTGTATACCCTATATATTATATATTTTCAGGGGAAATCAAAGATAATAATTATTTGTTTCAGGCATGTTGAGTCAACTTGACCTTGAAAATGAACCTCAGTTATTTCTACTGTGTTACTGAGCAGGGGGGTTCTTATTTTTCTAGTTAAGTCCCCCTCTCAACCATGAGGTTTTGGATCACTGGTCTTCTGGGATGATGATGTGTCCTCTAGTTATTGTTTCGCTTGCTTGCCTCACTACTTAATGGGACCAATTAAAGTCATTAATGGGACAGAGGGTCATCTTATCTCCTTGCTGTGGAATATTTTACACAAGGTTTGGGTGTGTGAAGGGTAAATTCACTCAATGGCAAATTTACATTCACAGAGGATAAATCTTATTAGACTAATTACCCTGCGGCAAGTGTAAAACTATGAAAACTCCAGCTCCTTACAATGTTTATAGTATGAAAGCATTTAACCTTGGAAGCTATGAGGTACAAAACAAGGGATTGTGTAAACGCCTTTGTTTCTGAGGCAACAAAAGAAAATGGACTGAAGACGGAAAAAGCTGTTAATGTATCCATTTATAATAATCAGCTTTATTGTCATTGATCACATTTTTACATGTTACAACAAAATGTGACTTCTGCATTTAACCCATCCCCCCTTGGGGGGAGCAGTGGGCAGCCACAGGCGGCGCCCGGGGAGCTAGCGCTGAGTGTCTTGCTCAAGGACACACCTGGTATGGGGGATGGGCTGGGGTCTGGGCTGGGATTCAATCTTGCCACCTTCTGCATCCCAGTCTGACGCTTATCCCATTGAGCTACCAGCTATCAGCAGTTATGTTATGTGGTGCTTGTGTGTTACCCAACCTCAGTGTCGTGGATTACTTTTATAAAATGGAAAGTGAGATAGCAGGGAGGTATGCTTGTTATTAGGGCCGTAGCCTGGCGCAGACAGCGGTGGTGCCCATTAAACAGTGGGGCAGTCCATTGTCACGCAGTGAAAGTTAAAGAGAAAGGTCAAAAAACACAATGAGAACCAGGCATGGAGCTGCTTGATGCTGTATAACAGTAAAACCACCTGCTATTCACTTCAAAATGGATATGGATTGCAGTGGGCAAAAATAGCCTCTTTTCAGGGTATTTATTCTGCAAACAAAGGAAAATAGAAATGGACAACGTTAATGTGTGATTAATTCTACACCCCTGTGTTTCACCCAGCAAGAGAGTGTGGGCTGTGTATGTTTTTCTGTTATTAATTCCACTCTATCTAACTCATTTGTGTGTGTGTGTGTGTGTGTGTGTGTGTGTGCGCGCGCGCCTTTGCCTTTCAACAGCAATCTGAGGAGAACTTTAACCCAAACTGTTCATTCTGGAGTTACTCTAAGAAAACCATGACCGGTTACTGGTCGACGCAGGACTGCCGCTTGCTAGGCACCAACAGGACACACACCACGTGCTCCTGTACTCATCTAACAAATTTTGCTGTCCTCATGGCCCATGTGGATGTCAAGGTAGGTCAACTTTCTTGCTTTTTTTTTTTTTTTTGCTTTTAAATGAACCCATTTATCCTCAAAGGCATCCTCAAAACAAAGTTGTGATTTTTAGTCTTAGAGGTGTTGATTGATGTTTTTTTTATTAATTCATTTGCAGTGCTGCAAAAAAGTATTTGCCCATAAATGCACAGGTTTGAACAGCTTTTTTTCCTAATAAATGAAATCATGATTTAAAAACTGCGTTTTGTATCTTTGTGTAATATTAAAATGTATTTGATCTGAATCATTTAAGTGTAACCAATATTCAAAAAATAAAAGATCAGAAGGGAGTAAATACTTTTTCCCAGCACTGTAGCATTTGTGCATTGTGAAGTTTCCTCCTACAAAATGTAGTCTTTATTCTAAGCTAAGCCAATCTTCTGCAAGCACAAGCTCCTCAGTACAGTAAGTACACAAAAGAAGCTTGTTAAATATTTAACATTTTATCTGAAATTACTAAAATATCAATATTTTAGTTATACATGAATGTGTTTATATATTTATTTATGCAAAGGCATGATAGAGGAAAGCATTTACATTGTATTTCCACATTGCAGGGTTCTATCAGTGCACCATTTGTTTTTTTGCCTTCAGGATACACGCAGAAACAAAGGGAAATAAGTGCAGAGCAATAAGTACGATGTGGAGTGGAGGGCAGCAATTAATAGGAACGTGCTAATAGAAGTTTTACAAAAAAAACTGTTTAAGTTAAAAAAAAGAAACCTGTAATTTCACTGTGAGATTTGTGTGTAATGATTATTGCGGGCAGCTGAACAGATACAAAAGGGACAAAAAGGAAAGGACACGAGGATAGAAATGTAACTGGGTGAGTTACAGAAGGAAAAAGTAGAAGAGCTGCCGATCATGGAAGAAGTTGTGTTGACGGCTTAATTATTTCTGTAACAGGAAGTTTGAGGAGCTCACTGCTGACAGAGTAGTTCTTGGTATCTGTCATGACAATCTGTCTCCCCAGAGCCTCTCTTCTGAAGCAGTGGGAGAAAAACCAGACTCTGTGAGTACCGTCCCAGTTGGACCCTATCCATGAAGCCACTAGACCTCCTTTCACCTCCCTCTATTCGCCAGTCTGCCTCTCTCACATTCAAAACGCACCCACTCAATTGCAAATGCATTCACGCACACAATCATACACAAAATCTAAAATTCAGAATAATTTTTTCCCTACACACATGACTCGAGGGGGGTCTGGACTTGGTGTGGTTTACTTCTAGCCCGAGAGAGCCACTGTTTGTCACTCGACAGCGTGGCTTTTGGAGTCACTAAGCTCTCTGCGGGGCTGAAGCCAAGTCTGGAATAGAGAGGGAGCCACGAAGAATGGGAGCCTTCACATAATGAAAGCAAAGCAGGAAAAAAAAAAAAAAGGAAACAGTAAAAGGAACACTTTCAGTCAAGCCAATCCTTAACATTTTGGAAAGCCCAGCGTGCTTGTGGTGCTGTATTCACTGGAGTAAAGTGGACAGTAGTTACACCCCCCTTTTTGAGTGATAGCATTTTTTTCATCTTCTCTTATTCTTTATCTTTTGGATGTTTGTTGGAACATGCCGCTGTGAATGGGACATTCTGTGGCTCTTTATTTGGCAAAATGTCTCTGTGTTGTATCTGAGAACACAGTGAATGGAGCGAAAGTGTGTGTGTGTGTGTGTCTGCAAGAAAGAAGCAGAGGAAAAACAAAATCTCTGCCTCTTTGTGGCACACACACTCCCAAACTGTTTTTGTATCCATGGCAACACAACATACCACTTCTCATCTCTGCATTGTTATTACTCATTACCCTCAGAGCAACAGATTATATTCTAACCTTGTTTATTTCTCAGTGGCATATCAGAAGGAAAAAAAAAGATAGGCCTTCTGTAATTACAATTTTTCTTTGGAGGACAGAGGCTCGCTACAGTATCACCATCATCTTTCATCTCGTTGTTTTTTTGCCCCATGGATTGTATGCGCGCTAGTTGGGAATGATGATAGTGTTATATTCAGATATCTTTATGTTCGGCTTAATAAGCTGTCATCTGCATCGCACTGGTAATGTTACCACATACTAAACGCAAATCAGAAGTGGCGAAATGTTCCTGCTTGAGCACGTGACTTTACGAACGCTGTCATTTTTGTTCTTGACGGCAATTTGAAGTTGCTGCATGGTTGCTGCACTTATCTACTGAGCAGAAATCAAGTGTTTTTATATTTTAGGTCACATTTAGTAAAAGAAAATCCTGTATTCTGTAGAAAAGTTGATTTGTAGACATTAATTTGCTCCAGGTCATGGTCAGGTCATCCAGAATAACAGTAATTATACTGGACATTCATTATATATATATATATATATATATATATTCAGTTTCATATATGCATTTCACATTTTGCAGTTTTTAGTTCAGTTACTCACCAGAAACTTCAGGAACTCCAAAGTTTTACTGACTAAACTTTTAGTCCTCTGAGACCAAACATTTGTTTTTAAATCTAAAATATGTGCATTAATATACTTTTTAACAATAAGTGCCTTGTAATCATGCTGTAACCTGATATTGATTGTGCGTGTGGGCAAGGTAAAGGCTTGTGTCCACACATTCATATTCAAAAGAAACGCTTGAACTAAAACATTGTGTACAGTATGTGCAATTATTAGACACACAGCAGTGGAGAAACCCCAGACTGTGTCTCATTGGGATTAATTATGTTTGAAGTCAATTAGTTCCTCAGAATAATTTCTAATTCACATATTGTAGTTGCTGGAACATTGTTGAAAATTTGCAAGCAAGTACCCAAAGATGTTTAGAGCCTTGGTGTTTTTTGTTTTTTTTACCATATTACCAAATGTGAAAGCTTTTAAAAGTTGCAGACTCAAAAACAACTAATTCCACTTTTCCATCAGTACACCGTCTCACATAGTATCTGTCAGATACAGGGGATCAGGCAACCACCACTTACACCATCACAAGGGCACTGAGTTCTGTCACTGCCCTTTGTTTGCTAATTTTTGGGCTACCTAGCCAGAGAGCTGATGCCTTTGACTGATCCTACAATCTGAGCAGAGAAACGCCGTCGGCTGCATAAACAAATTAAAGCTACGCTCACAAACGACAGCTGCGTGTGAGAGATTATGCGTCTCTGTTGTATCTTGTTCGGAATGATTACAAACTAGGTTTTGGAGGGAGTGATGTGAGAGGGGGTGCACTTTGATTTCACTTTGCTCCAAACGCTGATTATTGTAACCTCTACCCAGCCTATAGACATTTACTGCGATCAAAGGTGCTAAAAATGTATTCAGAATAAAGTCATTCCACTTGACTCGATATTGAAAGGCAAAATTTAGCTCTTGCAGTGGTGTTGTCGAACTTGGACACCACAGGAATATATCAGAAAACTTTTGACCTATCATTTCAGAGTAGTGGTGATGTTAACTATTTTCTTAGCCTCTTTGTTGAATACATTTTTCTGGGTCACACATTTCTTCACAAGATTCATCAGGGTCTGCTTTAAGCATTTTTTTTTTAAGGTTCTCTAATGGCTCATGCCCATTCAGGCTCCATAGGCTCCTTATTGAACCCTATCCTTTGAATTTAAGTCCATTCATTTGTGAAGATAGCCAGCAGGCAATAGAATAAAGAAACAAATCTTTTTAATATGGGCTAAAGCAAAAGCCCCAGCTCTAGAAATATAGACCTGCTCTGGTTTCACCTACAGAACATTATTTACTTAGTAGATATGTGTGCTAAGATCGGCCCCAGGGAGGCATTGAGCTACTAGCAAGTGGCACTGTTCTCGACAGACCAGTAAGTATAAATCAATGGCACATCCCACTGGATGATGGAGAGGGTGATATTTGGGTAACATTTATCACTGTCCTTATAGGACAACTCCACGCTGGCAACATCAGACAGTAAATATGATGAGAAAGGACAGTCAAGGTTAGTTTTGTATTTTATGATGTAACATATAAAAATGGCACAGTACTGTATGCACAGGAAGACATCTATTTTTATGTTTAAGGCACAGACGGATTCGATGGAGACCATGCTAACTGCCATAGCAACTGAAAGCCATGGCTTAACGTTATATTATAATGATTGTAGCTGAGAACACAGAGTGATATTAGGTGCATGTGCTGAATGTCGACTCCCACCGTGCTTCTTCAAGCTGGAATTTCTCTCCCACCCTTTTAAAATTGACAAATTTGCCAAGACTCCTGATTCATATGCTCTCCTCACAACTGTTCCCCATCCCTGTGCAGATCATAAATCCAACCTATCATACATAGGTGAGTTTGTCACATGATTCCCCGCAGTGGGCCACTACCCCTTAGCGCAACTGTCTGCCCTGCCTGACCATATTTCATGAGTCAAAGCCCAGCTCTGGAGGCATGTAGGGAGATTTATACATTTTAATTGGATTGGCTTCATGGCCTCATGCTGAGAGCGGTTCTTTGAGGTATAAAGGACTGATACTCTGTTCACTACTACACCCTCTTATGCATTTTAGAGAACTGGTTCAGGATATCTTGGCTTTAGACACAGCATGTTATGGTAACTAAATGTATATGATGTGATGTCAGATTCAGATGTGGTGGCCGGGATGACCAGTGTGCAATGTGAAATGCTTGTTGCCACGTTTGCTGCTCTATGTCAGACTTATCGAGTGCCCAGAAACCTTATTTTGAGCTACGTGCGAGCAGATCAGGGGCAAAGCCAATCTCCTCCGGCATCCGTCTGGAATGAAAAATATGTGTGTTTAAAAAATAAGAGAAAAATGTAGGTCAGACGGATTGGAAGACAAATCGAATGTGTACAAATGCGCCTCGCCCCAGCAAGTAACATGGATGCTGTATGACTTGGCCGCCCTCGCAACACAGCGAGTGAATTTTACAGCAAATTACGCCTGCCCACTTTAGAGACCCCTATACAGATTCCCATCATGGAGGCTTGTCGGTGTGAGGTTATGTGCAGAGGCTCTGAAGACCACATCATTTGCTATCCTGCCTGGGCAGAACCTCCACTAAAAGGAAACTTTTCAGCAGAGACATTGTGACTGGTGATGTCTCAGCCATCATCCACCTCTGAGAACAAAGAAATCATTCCACAGTAAATCCATCACCCAGGTGTAGATACACTCCCTGCCCTCCTCTCTGTTTCTATAGCTTTGTCTCTTTTCCTCTCTTCCTCTGTTGCCATCTCTTTCTCTCTGACCTGGCCCCTCTCCAATTGAAGGTGAGATTGTGATGGATAGAGCCTGCAGCCACTGCACAGCTCGCTAGCCCTGGAGACCTTAGGGTCCCCTCGCAATGCGCTGCAGCTTGTACCACCCACCGCATCAATACCTCTGTCATGCAGCAGACTGAAAGCAGACACCACACACCTACAGAGCATGCAAGCACAAACATCAACATCTGCTGCCACCCACTGTGTAGGCACCCCTCTAAAGAATGAGGGCTGAAATCAGCTTCACTTTCACACAGACAGACACATATACACACAGAGACGTCTGCTCCATATAACATCTTGCCACCACCCCCCACTCCAGCATATACACAACGGCTCATCAGGCAGGAAAATCAAAAGAGCTCTCTCCCCAGACTCAAGGAGCACTGCGGCTGTTATTGTACCAGAGCCCCTTAATGATCAGCATCTGTTCCCTTTCTCTGCTAGCGTTAGCTGAGCTGCCACTAAACAAGGCTTTTGTGCAGTATTTCAGCCCCCAAGTTTCCTCACTCTAACTTGACTGGGAGGATGAAATAAAAAAACAAAAAACAGGGAGAAACAAAAACCCCCCCATGGTTGTTGATGGTCCTCCTCTCCCTGCCCCTGCGGAAAATACTGCTGACTCTGGCCGAAAAATATGATTTAAATAAGTGCTTGGTTGAGAGACATATTAGACATAGCATGCTTTCGCTGGGTTATTTCTCAGTGTAAGCAAACATTTTCTTGGGTTTGCCCTATGCTGTATCTCCAAGTCATACATTATTTGCCAAAGGCCAAGACTGCATACGAACAGCCAAACTGTTCTCTTAAGTGTTACGCCTAATAGATAGTGTAGGTGCTTGACGATTGCTTTCACCTGCGCTGTCTTTTAACTACCTGTCAATGCTAATTTATGGTCCACCGTCAACTGTTCGTAACGTCTGTGTTGAAATAATGGCTGTTTGATCTTCATTAGCATTCGAGCGTAGTCGTCATGTCAAAAATTCAAAAGTTCCACCTGAGCAGGGATGACAGTTCTAACGAGGTTGGCACATTTCTTTAAAATTTCCCACCACCTTCCCCCCACCTTTACTTTTTTCCTCCTTTTTTTTTTTTTTTTTTTAAATCAATGCCCATCAGGCTGAAAAAGACGTTCCCTTTGGGAAATTAGGAAGCCTCAGAAGCTGACCAAAGTGTTTAGATGCAGTAATTATGCTTAGTTAATATATCAAAACGTCACTCTTTGATGCTTGTCCCCACGTTTTACATATAGAAGACAGGTTGTTTTTTTTTTACATTTTGGCATCTGTCTTGCTGAGTCTTTTCTTCCCCACTGGTAGCATGATGAAGAATTGTCAGGTTGTTCTATATATATGAATTGCACTGGGAATCAGCACATCTGTTTCAGTGATATGCGCTTCCGCACTGTTAAATCTGTTGTTTTCAGCCTTTTTTGTCAAACGTACTGTACCTCCACAGTCATGTCGGATGCATGGATCGACACCACCATCATGTTCCAAATGTGTTTAATCTTTAATCTGGATATTATGTACGTTTTAATGATATAAAAGCTGACATAACAGTTGATATTACACTGAGCTCCAATTGTAACAACACTTGACTTTAATAGCCTTACTTTGGTTCTGACGTGGCTACAGTGGCCACAGAAGACAGTGTCCGAACAACATTTTGCAGATTTGGCTCTTTTAGGCTGTATTGCTTTTCCTCACTTAAGTCCAAGCATCCCTATGTGCACTTGGCTTTTATGGACTGATGTAAATTTTCTTTCATGGCTGTGGCGAAATCACTGTTGATCCTTATCTCCCCCGTAAAGCCACAAATTTATTGTCAGCAAAAGCCTTTTTACTGCCCAAAACTGGCTGTGGTGGCAAATTACTATCTGAAAAGAGAAAATTATCTAAAAGCAACAGTGAAAGTTATTGACCATGTTGTGGTTTGATTGTATTCCTGTTGTGCTGGACTTAGACACCTGTGGCCCTTTGGACTGCTTACTTTGTTGTGTGTCCAAAATGAAACAATAGGGGGGTGTTTTAGATTGATTCAGACTGACTAATTCATGATTCATATTTGCCACCTGTGGCTCGCTGTGTTGTGGTTTATTGGAGGTTTGAGCGAATGCACTCCCCCACCCCCGAAAATAATAAAAATAAAAGCTTTTGGGTTGTTGCTGGAATAGAAAGGCAATTTATATTTATGGTTATTTTTTCCATTTGTACCATTGAGATGGTTTTAGTTTTTTGCTTTACAAATAAATGTCTGTACTGTACAGTCATTTGTAGGTGCAATAAAAAGAAGAACACAAGAAATGTCTCTGACATTATATCGACTGTAGACTAAATGTTGTTGATCACTCATTTATCAACTCTTTTGCAGAACACAGACCCTGTTCACGACATGCTGCTGGATGTCATTACGTGGGTCGGCATACTTCTGTCGCTGGTGTGCCTGCTCATCAGCCTCTTCACCTTCTGCTTCTTCCGCGGCCTGCAGAGCGATCGCAACACCATCCATAAGAACCTCTGCATCAGCCTGTTCATCGCCGAGTCCTTGTTCCTGGTGGGGATCAATCGGGGCGACCAGCCGGTAAGAGATGTTGTATTTAGCTCTGACACGTTTAACTTGCTGATGAAAGTGCTGCAAAAGCCTATTCTCACCAAGGCTTAGATGAAAAACTGCACTTTCACATCTGTATGAGAAATATTAAGATAGAACCAGCATCTGCTTAGCTAAGTTTACTGTTTCTTAGCACTTTTATAACTGGAAATAGGAGGGATAGCTATATTTCTATCCAAGCATAACAAAATCTGCCTATATGTTGCTCTTCCCAAGAAATAGCTTTTAGATGGATTAAACAAACAAGATACAACCTTTTTATTTGTGAGTTTTACAAGTGCTGTAGATTTTATTAACTTTGAAAAAAAATGTTTATGCTAAGTCTAACTAGCTAAGTGGCTGCTCGCTCCATCTACTGTCAAGATTTCGTGAATAAGCCTATTTCCCAGAATGTCAAATTATTACTTAAGGTTCAGGATAAAAACATTTATGTTCAAATTAAGTTTATTTGAAGTCTCATATGTTGGGTTGTTATTAGGTAATCTGATGTTAAAAGTACAACATTGTGAAAAAAAATGCGGTATTTGTTGTTTTTAGTTTATGTAGATACTCAGTGGCGGTGGTTCTTCTGACTAAATTTAAGCAACTAAAATACTTTTCTGACATGATGGAAACGCTGGTATCCTGCTGTGCTGTTAGCAGTTCTTCCCATTGAGCGCCAGTGGCCCTGAACTTTTTTGATCCCACCAGACTCGGTGAGATGAAACACTGAATGAAAGGAAACTAGATTTCTTTATTCAACAAATGCTCCCTCCATCAGTTGGAGAGAAGCAAACACTTACTTCAAAGTACACTCACTTATTCACACAAAAAACACACGCCAAGACACTGTTACGTCCTCATATGTTGATCACTCTTACGCTGTACACACTCTCTGACATGAATTCATCTGTTCACCCCCTCGACCACCTCCTGGTGCAGTTTTCCAGTCTGTAAACACTTTGGATTTATCTGGACTAAGCCGCTCAATACACTAAACCATGTTGTTGTGTACTAGCTGAAGTTTGGATGGCATTACTTTTCTGTAGGAGCTCAGCTGTGGTAGCAGGTGGAGGCATGCTGTCACTGCATAGTCATCGTCAAGTGTGTGCGCTTAACACTCATACTGCAGACAAATATGGACTCACTTACATGTACACAGGATGGCACAGGGATTGATTCCACCTACACCTTTTTGCAATCATGCCGTTTTTTGCTTACTTAATGTGGTAGGTTAGTTTTGTTCCCTTAGAGTGAAAAGAAAAAAAGCTGGCGTGATTGTCTGAGCACACTATGAAATGAGCTCTATGCCTATAAATTTGTAATGGGGTCAGACATCAGAATACAATTTATTGCTGATAGTCTTCTTAGTAATTTGAGTCATTTATTTATTGTCACTGTTAATCTCTTTATGCCACATATATCCCAAATGTGTGCCCTTCTATCCAACCTCTTGCTAGTCAAACCAATCTATATTTTGCTCTACAAATATCACTATAAGCATCTCAACCAAAACTCACGGCCATAGTTTAGCAGCAAAGCTATATCCCTGTGAAGTTAAAGATAATGCTTTGGCCTTACACCTTTCCCTTCCATAACATTTTATGGGTGTGATTCACAGCCCAGCTCTAAGATCACTCTCCTGAACCACAATTAATGTCCACTCAACCTTTTAGTTATTTAATTGATCCCATTTCAATGACAAAATATGCTAGTTATGTTCAACTGTGCCAATATTTAGATCAATCCATGTAAGTACTGTATCTTATTATTGTTAGAAAGTGTGTGGGCGCGCGCATACATGCAAATGACAGTCTGCTTTATTCATGTCTTGTCTGCATATATCTCTATCAGCTCAGGAAGTGTGTAACTGCATTATGTCCTCGCACCTGGCCGTGGTATGAAATGCGATGAGCTCCAAATGGTTCTTGGACTGTTGACTTCACTTCTTCATATCTCTCTTTCATACATGCCAACTACAGCAAACAAGACCACATGGGCTCAGTAGCTGTGGCGTTCTTCTGCCAGTCACTACAGGCAAACATCCAATCACTTCAGCCAAACAAAGCTTAGCAATGCTAATCGCTGGGAAGACACAAACATGGAGAGGTCAAATAAATGCTGCTCGGGTATAGTCACTTGGATGACACACTTTGCCACTCGTATTGTACCCTTTAGCAAGGCATTCAATCCTTCAGGAAATCAGCTAAATGCCCTAAAGCGATGTGATTAAGATATGTTTTCAACTCACATTTGTGTTCTTTATGTCTCTCATTTTTGTTTATGTCTATCACTGTAAACCCTTTCCCAGATTGCTTGTGCCGTCTTTGCCGCCCTGCTCCATTTCTTCTTCCTGGCAGCATTTACATGGATGTTCCTGGAGGGCGTGCAACTCTACATCATGCTGGTGGAGGTGTTCGAGAGCGAGCACTCACGCCGACGCTACTTCTACCTGGTGGGCTACGGAGTTCCTGCATTAATTGTGGCTGTTTCAGCCGCAGTGGACTACCGCAGTTATGGCACCGACCGAGTGTGAGTACATGTGCAGCTAGCTTGTGAGCACATTAGACTTCCCAATCTGTCTGAATGTACCAGGGGAGTCGGCTTCTTCATGTAATACTCTAAAGATTGCCTTGTGGTAGCTTTTAGGAAATATTAGATTTGCGATTCATTTGAGTAGACATTAAACCCGTGCATTATTGTAGAGTACACAGACAGCTTCCTAGAATAGTGCATTAGGCCATTTAACCAACTGATCCTTTTAGGGATATGTTTAATATTAAAGGACAACTCCACCAATTTTATACATCAAGATCCATTTATGTGTCATGTTGAGTACCAGTAACCTTGTGAAAACAGTTGTATAATGTCTTTTGTTGCCCCAGAGGAGGTTTGTCTAGTCAATAGTAAAACACTAAAAAATAACTAGATTCTGTTTTCATGCTTTTCAACTACTGCAAAAAAGAAAAGAAAAAAGCTTTTTAAACGGGGTGTAAGGAGTTTGAAAAATGTGGGTGTTTTCCAGGCAGGGTGAGACCATTGAAAGAAGCTAGCAAATTGCATTAGAGGACGAGTCTCCAGAGAGTTTCCCCAGTGAAACACATTATAATGAAAGTGATATACAGTATAATAGAATAGTCTTTGAGTATTCTGGGGCAAATGTTACATCAGATATTTAGACAGGAAAATGAAACTCAAAGAAGTGAGAAGAATTTTGTTTTTCTACCAGACTCTAAATTACATTACAAGGTATTTTTAAGGTACTTTTTCCCAAAAGGATTCACATTTTCCCTTACACAGGGAGCAATCTTAAAACATGAGCAACATGTGGACAGACCTGGGAATCAAACACTGGCCTCTTCTCTGGATACATCTCTGCTTGTTGTTGTTCCTAAAATTAACAGTGAAATGTGTCCAGTATGGTTACAAGAAATCAACTTTATGCTTTTTCGTGCTTTCACCAAAGAGGAAGCTGTTTACACTTGGTTTTAAAATGTGATTTAGTCAGATCAGATCACAGGTGGGACATCATGAAATATATTTCTAAAAGACTGACAAGATGGGTTGTGATCCCATCACTCAAACCACTTTCCGAGGCGATCTGGGATGCATTTGAGCAGGGGTTTTTTTTCTTTAGTGTAAACACTAATGTATCCTGATGCACCCCTGACAAGAACATGACAGGAAGATTCGTTATTAGTGCAGGACATGCTTGTTCCTTTCTCAAAAACGTGCCAGACTGTGCTACTCCCCTTGCTAGATGAATAGCCCCTGCAGCACCCCCACAGTCATGGGGTCCAACAGCCCACATGACTACCTCGCCCTCAGTCTGATGTAAGTTTATAGGTGCATCAGACCTTCAGAGATGTTGACAGTCCAACTGTAGGTCATATGTTAGCAGAAGTGACACAGCAGTAAGAACATCTGAACAACACCTTAGAGCTGCTCAGATCACAGTTTAGAAACTGTGGATTGAGTCTACACCCTGATCATTTAACTACTTTCAGTGGGGAAACAGGGATTCTGTGTGTATCTACAGCCACAGACACCCTGCTAACAACCTGACTGTTTTTGTTGGTCTGAGGAGCTTCAGCAGCCTCTCACACGACGCTCCAACAGCTACAGCTCATCATCAATTTTTAATGAAGCACAGCGATTACTAAAGCTGCGTACGCTTCCCTACTGCTGAATTGACATTGTTTTGACAATGAAAAATGCAAACTTCAGGAGACAGTATGGCTGCATGAATGCAAGGCTCCTGTTGTTCAAGTCTGCAGCATTTGAGGATGCACAAATTCCAGCACATGGATGGAGAGATTTATAGAAAGGGAGGAGGGAGTCAGAACGGGGAGATTGAGACTGAAAGCGAGCGAAAGAGATTAGCAGGAAGATGGGGAGCGACAGAGACTGCCTTTTTGTGTTTCCCATAGAAGCTACATAAGATATAATTTCCCAGCCATTTCCTCTGAAATACAAAGTGGTCTACAAAGCAGTGTAATGCCAAGCAAAGGATTGTGCTCCATTCCTCTCTGTTAATCTCAAACCCATCTAAAAATAATGCAGACCAACATGAGCAGTTTGCTGAGATGTTTATCATATATGGCACACAAACACTCGCTCACACACATACGCTGCCACATACAATGCAACTAGTAGACAGTGCATTTGTAGATTGGCGGAGCCATAGTTCTTAGTGATGGATGAGGTGATAGCTGCCACCGCCTGAGCCTTGGCATCATGTGAATAATTAAAGCCTGCCACCGGTGGAATAATTATATGCAGCCACTGAAGGATGAGGGAAGGGACAAGGTGTGACATGTGGTGAATAGCAAAAGGTGTGGGAGGTCACGTAGTCCTGGCGCAAATTGATTGGGGGACCATGGCAGCGTTATCACATGTGGCCCTATTTTGAGCAGAAATATCCAATAGGTTGCAGTGAAAAGTGACCCAGGTGCAGTAGATGAATGAAGGTATGTCAAGTGACTCATAATAACTGAGTACATAAAAAGACTGCAGCAGCCTAAAGGTCAGCTTGTTTCTGAAGTCATCTGGTCATAGCGTGAGATCATATCATCTCTGATCTCAGGAAGAGTAGGGTAGGGTTTCCATTCAACTGTAAGCACTCTAAATGTGCCCTTGAGCAAGGCACTTTACTTTCCTCTTGTCCAGTGTGTCTGCTCGCTGGACAAAAAAACCCCAAACAACAACAAGCATGTGATTCTGTGTAATTTCTCCCGTTTAATGAAAGCTATAAATCAACCACCTGCACGCTGAGGAAACAGAATTACCGTGTAGTTTCAGTAATTCATTTGTTGCGACTGTAGTTCAGTGTGTTCCACCGAGCTTACAGAACAATGCTGGGTATTGTTCCCAAATGAAGTTTTCTTGTAAATAAACACAGCTGATCCTAACATTCAGTATTGTGTGTATCCCTGAGGCCTCACACACACACACACACACACACACACACACACGTTGAATGCGTTTGCCTTCCAACATTTGCAAGGCAGATTTCTTGGGATGTACTGAAATCTGTTATGTTTACATCAGTTTTGACAGGAGCAAGCAGTCAAGATATTCTCAAGGGAACTGCAAGGCAGGGGTCACATGATCATCAACAATAGCCAAGTGAGCTTATCTAGCTAGTATGTTCACCACTGTTGACTGTACAATGTATTATTATGGTGCTGTGGGTTTGACTTTGGTGTTTTATGAGTTTTTATTTTAAAAATATCATGTTAACTGTCTCCATCTGTCATGTGACCTTTGCCTTGTGGATCATAGCAGTCCCTTGAGTATCTCACTGGCATTTTCTTTGACTTCTTTCCTGCATTTTGCAAGCACATTGCTATGTTTTTTATGTGTTAGCTTAACCATCTACAGGAATTTGTATCACTAGAAAAATGCAAGATACAAACAAGACTCTTCAAACAGTGTTGTATAGCACCACTAGTGGTCAAAAACATGTCAAGATACCTTTAATCAATGTTACAAAAAAAAAAAAACCAGCATGCACAAGTATTAAAGGTCATATTTAAAGACAAATTGTGCTTCTGGGTTTCAGACTGAATCAGGAGGCTATTAGTCATGTTGTGGCCCAGATATTTCACATTGCTTCCATCAGTAACTTGGTCATCAGCTCACTATCACTCCAATGAAATGACTATCTCTGTTGCATAGATGCCTTTGCAGATTAAGTTGCCTTGGCTCAAAGGACAGCATATGTCAGCTTACTGCAGATTGAATGCCAGAATGCTCAGCACAAGCTGTTGGCACAAGCTTGACTTGTGTTATTTTTCTTTTCTTTTTTTGGCACACATTAATGGTTTTGATTGCTTGGTTACTAAACGAATAGTGCAAAAAGTAGCACACCAGGAGGGGGGATGAAACTAGATGTACTCAAAAAGCCAAACACAAGCATGACACAAGTGGAGAACAGGAGTTAGACAAGGCAGGGGGGAAAAAAATGACAGCCTGCAGCTCTAGCCGCCCACCATGTCTTAAAATCTTTCTATGATCTGAAGAAGAAGAAGAAGAAGCCGAAGAAGGCGAAAATGAACAATAGAACCTTCAGCATAATTTCTAACAGCAATGTTTGGAGCATGTGCTTTTGATGAGCTGCCAGAGTGCTGTGCGTGTTGTTCAGCTTTTGTTTGTGATTCTTCGCTTCTTTATGCGTCCATATGTGTTTTTCTGTGTTGCCTCTTCTCATCCATTGATATCAGTGAGGGAGAAACATATCAACTCCCAGTGTGAGCAGAGAAACAGTCGATTTTTGTCCTGTCACTTTTTACACAGTATTCTCTCTCGTTTGTTTGCAAGTTCTTTGGCGACAAAAAGTGAAACGTACGAACTTGTTCATGGCAGGTAGATTTTTAGCCTGAACTTTCAATTTATAGTCTATATTGCTGTAAATAGTGAAGACGTCTCATTTAGTTTTTTCTTCCGAGGGAGTTAAACAAAAAAAGCATTCATCATATCACGGATGATTGTATTTGGCTTTGTTTTGGTATCACATTGTTTCTGCACAGTATCAAAATAGGTTTAGGCAAAAGAAGATGCTCACATTTTACACATTTTGAAGCAGTATGCCATACTTTTTGAGACACCGTTGCTATTTTATTTTGCACTTTTTACCACAGTCACTCTCTAAAGCCCAGTGCTGACTTGTAACTGACTTCCGTTTGCCTTAAAATGCTATTGGGTTTCATTTAATGCCACTTCCATTTTCCTTCTCTGTCAACCTGAATGACAGTGTGGCTGTATGAACTGTAATTTTCCAGTGGCCAAAAATGGAGGCGTCTATCTGCTGCAGTAGCGGAGATTAAAAGATTAATAATTCAACCACAGGTCATGAATCATGTTTTTTTTCTCCTCCTTTTTTCTTTTGCCATTTCAAAGGAACACTGTCACCTTCCGCTGGCCCCGCTGTTTCTGATCTGTATTTAGTTTTACTCAGCAGAGTAGAATAGACTATCTGTAATGCTTTGAAATGAAGTGTGAGGTCAGGAGAGTGCATTATGTCATTACTGACATAATTACAGCACCCCGACAGAGTGATCAGAGTTTACATGAACATGTAAGACACTTTGTCGAGTGCTCTAGGAATGTGTGTGGCCACGTCGGTCAGGGTCAGGGTCGGTCCTGACTCCTTTGGAGTGATACAGTTAGGATTCAGTTGAGAACTAATTGAATCATCCATAAATTATCGTCTGTGATGGTAATTTCCTAACTTAACCCAGCAAATTGAGAAAGAATTGAGCTAAATCTGGTCTCAGGCAGCGTTACTTGACTGTTTAATCTACATCCCATTCCTGTTTTCTCATTTACTTATTGATTATCATGTCTGTGTTGGCTATGAAAAGCCAATCATTATCACTGACATTGACATTGAAAGCCTCCTTTCCTTCAAATTCTTAGTGATGGTGATAATTCTTCAAGCCCCTTGTGGCAATCTGTGTTTTGAAGTGCCTATTTCTCTGTGTCACTCCAGCTACCCATTTGATGTATTTCCTCTGAGCAGGAGTATGCAGCTCTAACCTCAAATCTTTCTCTCCTTTCCCCCTCACTTTCCCTGCTCATATTCACATAACCCCCTTTCCTTCTATCTCTTTCACTGCAGTTGCTGGCTTCGCCTGGATACCTATTTCATTTGGAGTTTCATAGGACCAGCAACCTTGATAATTATGGTAAGCATACCCCCCCCCACCCCCACCCCCACCCCACCCCCCAACCCCTTACCGTCTGCTCATTAACCCTACTTAGCCTGCGGGTCGTCGCTTAAATGGTCCGCTGAGATCCCTTTTTCGAGCTCCTATCCTCTCTCTTTTCTCTGCCCTGTTGAGCATATATGCCACCGCCGGGCACAGAGCCGTCCAGAAAAACGAATGAAGGGTGTAGAGAATATATTACAGTTTGTCACCCTGCTGCAGTCACCGGCTGAGACAATTTTTGGGGGGTGGTGGGAGAGTAAGAGACAGAGAGAAAGAGAGAGAGGTGAGTGAACTCTGCTCAGTATGCAGTGTTGGAGTAATCTTCACTGCGATTATGATTGATTTTGTTCCCGTTCCAACTCGTACTACACTACCTTTTGCCATCTCCTCCTCGCAGGCACACACACACACACACACACACACCTCTGGGTGCAGATACACAAGTATAATGCAAGGAGGACACACACACACACACACACACAGACTTTGTGTGTCTTTCCCAACTAGGCCAGGCTTAATTTTCTAATAAAATAGCTCATATATTGATCCAACTGCTTTAATTAAGGTGTCGAAGTGTTTTAGCCAATGCCAAGCTATAAATATTGTTTGTCTCCAGAGGGGTGCTCCTAATTTTCCAAGACGCCAGTCAGCTATCATAATAAATATTGGGAATCAGCTAATAAATAACCCCAACAGCAAAAAAAAAAAAAAAGGGAAAACAGATTTGCTACAAAAAATCCTAAATGTGTTATTGCAGCCATTTTTAGCACAACTGATACCGACCAGCTTCAATCTGGTTTCTAAATCCAAATATGAATAATGTACTTTCATGCTCCAGTTTGCAGTTATCATTCACAATGCATCTTGGTGTGCCTCATGACTCACTGCTTTCTGTCTTAGATTTACTAAGAAGAACACACGGCTACAGGACAAATCCAGTTCTACCTCCAGGAATTTGGGTTCTCATCTCATATTAGCTGAATGTCTCTTGTAAACAACAGTAAAATCAGTGAAAACTCATTAATTGCTGTAATTTTTAAGGAGTCATTTTAAAAAGACCCTATGCTATGACTGGATTTGACTAATTTTCTGTCTTTGTGATTATTGACTCAGAGAAATAGAAAATAATGAGATACACCAGAGTAGGTCTGTTTAGTGTAATGTTTAATTAAGTTTTTTTGATATCCAGCAGTCAAACATGAGGCCTTCTTTAGTTCTCTGACTAATTACAGTGTGTTTGGCTCTCAACACACTGAGATGTGCTTGACTCAACTCAACTTTTATTTCCTATTATCAAAGAAATATTCAGTACATATGGGCACAATAGTAAATTTAAAAAGTGCCGTCCTGTATTTTATGACAAATAGAGCAGATTAAATTATCATTAAAATTATTAAAAGTTGTCATTGCTTGTCATAATGCAGGGGATGTGATGTTATGCATGCTGACAGTTCTTTAAGCATTTAACAAAAAATTCAACCAGTGCCAGAATTTTTTTTTTTTTCTCCTGAATCTAAAAACTCTAAAAAGAAAGCAACAGCAGTGGCAGTCATTCCCTGTGGTTTCCTCTAAGTGTGAACATGATGAGACAAGTGTGAATAAGTCAGATGGAAAGGCTCCCTCATACAAGTATGCAGCTGTCTTGTCTCACCGTTCCCTGTTTAGTCCGTCGTACCACCATAGAGGTTTCATAGGATTTTGCGCTCTGTTTGGCAAAGTGGGAAAGCAAGTCTGGCTGCCGCGTTCCAGCTTTGTGCTACAAAGTGCCCTGATTGAAAATGAATGGAAGTGAAACGGGAATCACACAAGCTTCATTCCTCTTTCTCTCTCTCTTTCTGTCACTCTCTCCCTCTCTCAGCTCAACGTGATCTTCCTGGGCATCGCTCTCTACAAGATGTTCCATCACACGGCCATCTTGAAACCAGACTCCGGTTGCCTGGACAACATCAAGTAAGGGCTCTCAGATCACCCAGATATCCATTAAAGTTAAACTCCTTGTGACATTTTGTTACAGATGGAAATTATGTTTCACTAAGAGTGTGATGGACTTGCTTCCACCAAGCGCACTCTGACAACTGAAGTGTACTCTGTGCGACTCCGTTTGAGCTGACTTTTCCTCCTGTTTTCTCCAGTTTAATGAATCCTGGCTAAAGAGCTACCTTTCAGATGGTGCTCTGTATTCAAGCCAGTGTTCTTGAGCAATTCACTTTGTCTTGCCTTTCCCTTTGATATTTTAAAAGCTCATTAAAAGCACTTAAGGTTGTGAACACCCAACCCAAGGGTCCTGGAATCTAAGCCTGCGAGGTAAGCACCTCCCATTATGCTGAAAGGTTGTGTCAGGCAGGGTTAAAATCAAACAGGTATTCTGTTGTGTCTCCATCATTATCTGAAGAACACTGTTGTCTGTGCAGGAAAAGGCCAGGAGACAATCTGACAGACCTGACCTGGTGTTATCTTGGTGTCAACATGCCGCCAATGAATATTCATTGGTAGAGCGTGTGTGTGTGTTATGTGTGTTTTCCTCTGTTTATCTGCCTATGCCTGGCTGCTTTCAGATAATGTGAAAGCTTGAGGGACAATGATGACTGTAAAACTTTAGGTTTGTTAGTGTAAGTTTAAATACATTGCTATAGTTTTTTTAACTTAATTTTCCTAAGATAACGGAGTTATCTTTACATTATTCGTTATAAATCACTTAGACATTACATAACATCCAATGCCTGTGCAAACTATACTGCTGAGGTTTAGAAATGCTGTTGTATTTATTCCACCATTCACTGAACCCACGTTACCATGGAAAGATAACAAAACAATCTGATTTGAAGTTCAGTGTGATAACTAACACAGCTCATGTGAGAGTCTGCTAACTGAATTAATTAGTTTTGTGAGGACTTCATGGAAAATAACGACTGTCTGGAGTTGAAGAATATATGACAAGACAAATATCGGCTAGCTTGCATTAAAAATTGTCAATAGTAATATTAAGTTATCTGTAGATAAGGCGATATCACTTGCAAACACATTAATATGGCCCTTTAAACTCTTTTTTTAAAAAACCTTTTAACTTTGTCTGTTGCAACTTAATCTGCCTGCTGTTTGGTGCTGGGTGGGTTTCATGCATTATCAGAACAAACAGCAACCTGCTGCCGCTGGAAATGAGGTTAAGGAAAACAGTGAGAGTGAATCAAAAACAAGTTCCAGGCTGTAAAACCAAAACAATGAGATACATAATAAAAAAATGAGCAGGGGAAAATGCAGAGTTTGGTAATAATTCTCTGTGGGTCACTATGATTTAAAATTACATGTGTTCATTTAATGAATTGTTACGTAATTGTTTGATTAGTGCAGTATGACTATTAAAGTATTACATATTTAATACCATTACAGTACCACAGTCTGTGCATTAAATTCAATATATACAAATTTAACTTTATAGACTAATTACACTTACAAAAGTTTTATCCATAAGTCAGACTGGACGTGAATAAAAGACCTTTTCAGGTCCCTTTACCCAGTCCAGTGACACAGCATTTTTTGGTCATTGTCTCTGATGTAAGCTCCAGCTACTTGGTGTCAGGGCAGACTTGTTCCACAGACGCTGTAAAGTTGTTTTCTGCCTGTTTGCTATGATAGATAAGGGTCTGTGCTCTGTTTTTGCTGTCTGCCCTGCTCTTTTCAAGCCACTCTGGACAGATTAGTCTACTTTATGGCTGGCGTTGTGGATGTGTTTTTTTGTTTTGTTTTGTGGCATCACATCACTGGTTATGTCTCAGCACAGTGGCCCCTGTCTGCCCTGCTCCTCTCAGCTCAGTGATACACACATAAAAAAACAATCTTCTGTGAGCATGATGTAGCATGCTTAGCTGCGACATGTCAGATCGCACTGTGCCAGTGTGTTTTACCATCACAAACTCGCAGCAGGATGTTCCTGAGCCAACTAGTGGCTTTAAGTGCTGCTTTTGAACAGGGATGACGTGTCATCTGTACTAACCTGAAGATGACATTTAGAAAGAGCACAACTTTAAAAAATGTTCAGCTTCCTCTAATTTAATTTCTTCTGTGAAACACAGAAGTTGCTAATATTTGAAAATGCATTATCCTCTAATCTTATCATCCCTTTGTAAGTTTATATGTAGCCTAATTATAATGTAATGTAATAAAGTGTTATCTAAGGAGAAAATTAAGCATTACTAAATTAAAGTCTCTTACACAGAGATTAGTCTTTATTAGATAACTAAATATGAACCAAATATGTCTCCGGTCATGGCTACATAGGGGAAGCTGTTCAGTGTGACATTATTTTAAAGTTTTTCATCAGATTCTTATGAAAAACTGTGTGTTTTGATCCTATTTGAGCTTGTAACAAAGAAAATGTGAATCAATATTATGCACTTTGTACTTTGCAGCAATGAAAGCACTGACACTGGGTTACAGCTAGAGAGCTGTGAGGCAGTTGTATAAAGTGTTGCCATTGCCATCAAGGTTAGCAACAGAGACTTGTAAATGATCTGAATCTAGGCTTATATTTTTCTCTCTTTTTTTGTTTTGTTGGTGAATCACTTTCAAACGTGGTAACACATGACCTTTTTCCATGTCCTTCCTGTCCTATGAAAACAAGAGAGGAGACTGCTCTCACAGTGTGTGTTCTGATCACCAGCAGATCTGCTAATAGAAACCAACATGCCTAAACAATAGACTCCCAAAAATAGATGCTCCTGTTCCCACAGAGAAATATGAATAGGTGAAGATAGATGCACCTGCAAAATCTCAAATATCACCTATGAGTTCAGAGATACAGGAAGATCACCACCGGCTGTGCACATGTACCCAGGTTGAATGGCTCTCTAACTACTGCTCTGTCTATTGTGATTGCTTAGCAGAGCACTGTGATACAGCTGCAGACCACAACTGGACCAGAACAGCAGTAGTAAAGATTTTAAAACTATTTTCTTTAAGCTTATAAAATAGAATAATTATTGGAAACAATTCACTTATCTTAAGTTGCACATTTTCCTTTCGCAGACCAGCGTGTATTTGATGTCCATTTCATCTTTGGTACTGCAAAGGTACATTTTGTAGTTTGTTCTGCAGAAAAATATTGACTGCTGGAGTTCTCAGTGTCACATGATTTATAACACCAGCCTCCCATAATGTACCGAACAACTGACCGCTTGACCCTGAGTCTTACTGACTTCGAAACGGTCTGCAATGTTTCAGATGACCATTGGAAAATGGTATGAACCTGCGCTGTTTTTGTCATCTCTCATTCATCTGACACATTACCCCATTACTCAACACACGGTTGCACAAACGCATTCAGAAAACTGGCCCGAGTATTGTCCGCTACACAATACTGCAAAGCCATTAGATGCTGCTTCTGTTTGATCAGAAACAAGTAGTAGGCACCAAAGGACAAAAAATGCGTTTCCGTTTTTAATATTAGCTCCTTATGACCTCTAACTATCACAGTTGATCATTCCATCTCTATTATTACCTTATTTTTTGTGTGAACTTTTCTTCGAATTAAAGAAAACTGGTTTGATGATCATGATAGCACGGGTTAATTAAGTCAATCTAGCTTAGCTTAATGAGGTATATCTGCTTTTGTCTCATCTTTCTGCTCTTTGGTTCCTCTTTATGGTTTGATGTCACGTTTTCTGTTCAGATTTCATCATGCTGCCTTGTTTTAATATGAATGTTTCATCTCTCTTTCACTGTGCATCTCTTTCTCCCTCTCTGCTTTTCTTCTTTTGATTAGCACTCACATCCTGCCTTTTTATCTTACGCTGTGTTTATCTTTAACATCTTTCTGTTTTTCATCTTCTATTTTTTTCCCTCTTCATTTTAGCTACCGTTATTATGATGGATGTGTTATTGTAGAATGGCACTGGTAAGATGCAACATTTCTCAGTAGAGGGTGTAGAATAGAATTGATATTGTGTTTGATGTGTTTTTCCTTCCCCACCCCATAATGGAGACAGCGGCTGCCACTGCCCTGTGATTCATGGATTACAGTGTGACTTTTTGCACTGTTTCGACTTTAAATACAAAATTTGCTTCTCGGTGCACAGCGGACTGAACATTTTTAGAGACAGGTGTGAATTCCAGCTCGTGTAACTTCCTCCCCGCGGAGATAAGAAACTTCAAATGAACTATGCGAACGAGGATGATGTCAAAGATTAAAACATTTTTTAAAACGTTTCTGCCAACATCAAAAACTTTGCACTATTGATGTCTTAAACACTTTGAGGTGATTAGCATTTTAAGCATACCTTTGGTTAAATAATTAACGCCCTGTCGGGTTGATCACAGCACTTCCTCTTTTCCTCACAGAAACAGCCTATAAAATTACTTTATGCAGATTTGAAACAGGTTGGATTGACCAATTGCAACCTCATACATAAATGATCTGTGACATTGCAACGAATGGCACCTCTGCAAATTAAGTCATTTCGGAGGAAATTGGTGGTAATTTGATGCCACAGTCTGAAGTAGTCCTCTGACTGAAATTGCTCATTTTTGGTGTTTCTGCTCGATGATTAGCACAATAAAGCTTTTCTCACTTTTTTGTGCTTCAGAAGCCCAGAAGTGCTCTGCTGCAGCCCTCAGGGATGGATAGTATGTCTATATATTCCACAGCCATTCAGATGGATCTGTGGTTTTGTGATGAGCACAGTAGCACATCTCACTCTTAGCACTTAAGTACCTAAATTGCTTAGATTCTATATTTGATATTTTAAAAATATACATTTATTTAGAATTATTCATAAACTGTTTTGAACCTAATGATGCCGAGGATATGAGAGGATCTTTAAGCGACATTGTATTACTAGCTTTCAGGCATGCAGCAGCCCTGACAGGATTAAACTCAGCAGAAATACACCCTCTTGATTTGTAAGTGAGATGTTATGCTTTTCAGTGACTGTCTCAGAAGTTTTGCCTCAAGGCGCCTACCATGCAGCCCTCAAAATCTTCCTCATATGTTTATCTGGTGACTCCACCAGAAGATAAGCAGTGTGCGATATGAGTCGTAGCCTCTTCATATCCTGTCCTCTGGGATGCATTTCTAATGACCTCTTGTGTCTCTATCATCCACCATCCTTCGAACATTACTCTAGTTAAAGGACAATATTTTTTTCTTTGTGCCAACTGCTTCTGTTTCTGTGTCCATTCCGGGGGCAACCGCCTTGATGAAGTACCTCTCCCACCAGGTCATTAAGACAGCCCTGGGAAAATTGTGTTTAATGGTTGCCCTGGTGAATTCATAAATCATTTATTTTGCTGCACACCTGGCCCATTTATAAAAGCTTAAATGCGAAGGTCTGCCAGCATTTATGAGGGGAGGTATATACTTCTGTGAACCTAGATAATTATGGCTAGCACCTGTAAATCACAAACAAATACCTTCCAGAAATGTGTGAATGTCCTTGATGTTTGGATGTGGATGCTCTGAATGTAGCTTTAATCTCCACTGCCAAAATAAGCCATCTTCATTCTTGGTGTATTGTTTCCCTCTTAATGTATAAATTCGTACATTGTATTTGTGGCCACACATTTTGGATTACACCTCTCCATCTCTTTATGTGATTTGATTTGTTTCTGACAGTTTTTGTATTTGTTTATTTATTTTGTTTCTTTTATGTTGCTCAGCTATCAGGATTATGAACCCGAGATCAAGTAAGACAAAACTGGAAGGGCCTCTTTCCCTATAATGTCATCTTTCATTTACTCCCCCATATGAACAAATCAAAACCCAAATCCATCTTGTTGCCTCTGTGAATCATTAACATGATTTACTGTGGAGTACTCAGTCATGTTGAAGGCCACATTAGTGTGCACACAGCACTCCTGTCTGTGATACACATAACCTAGAGATGTTTTAAGCAACATTACTTTGAAATGGCACCTGTATCTTCACAGTGCACTCTATAGAAATGTTGTAGTACTTTATTACTTTTTTCAATAAGTAGCCATATTTTCTGTGTCTGTATCCAATCGGTATAAGCATATTAAAGTGCACTAATTTCATTCCCAGTCTGCAGTACTTTTGCACTTGCAAGAAGGAATGTGGAAATATTGTTGAATAGCTCAAGTAATTTAAAAAAAATGAAAACGTGGAACACGACTAGCGAGGTATTTTAGCTCATCAGACAGAGCTGTGGGGGGTACATCAGACAAAAAAAGTAGTCCCACAAAAAGACTTGGGACCCATTTGTTTGCTTTTTATTGCTACATAAAGTCAAATTTCTGAACATACAGTGTCCAGCTGGCACCATTTTCCCCATGTGTAATGATACACAGTTTCCTTGTTTTTACAATAAGACAAAGAAAAAAACATATTTTGAGTTACAAAAAGCACTGTTATCCATAGAGAAAAAACTTTGCAGAGTTTTTACTCTTGTTCATGGTCACAACGCTATAGACTTTAATCAGTTTTTAAATCATTTGTAACCTCTTACCTCTAAATGTGAAAAAAAAAAGTGTTTGACCAGAATTAAGTATTAGCCTTAACTCTACCCTGCCTGCTGCAGCACATAGGGGGTCACCAAAATATTAAAATGAACAGAAATTTTTTTTTCTGTACAGTGCACCCACACAAGGACCGGACCTTTCATTGTAAATAAACTCAATGTTCTTAATGTTGTCCTTCAGACAATAGAATCCAGCATGTAATAAACTTATGTAAACATATTTCTTATGAAAAATGGCATATTAGTACAGATGTGACACAGATTTCTACAGAAGAATATATATATATATACACACATATATGTTTTATTGTTATTGTTGAATCTACAGTTTGGTGGTGTCAAATGGTGTCATTTGAATGAGTGCAAATAAGGAAAGAGACAAGTAGCTAAGACAAGGACAACAAAAAAATATATTATAGTGTCATTTGTCATTTCTCCCTTTTCATTTGTTTCCCCATGGAAAAAAAACTGTTTAACAAGTATCATAAGGATATTTGGACGTTTGTTTAATTAGCACATATTTTAGCTATAATTCTATTTATAAATCAGCCATTCCTCTATTAATTCTCCTAAGACATTGCATTGTGGTACATCTGGTAATTAATGTTGTCTTTCATAGTTTAAACATAACGGCTTTAGATGGATTCTAAGATGTCTGTTTCTTTGTCTTCCAGATCATGGGTGATTGGGGCCATCGCTTTGCTATGTCTGCTGGGCCTGACCTGGGCCTTTGGTCTGATGTATGTCAACGAGAGCACAGTGGTCATGGCCTACCTGTTCACCATCTTCAACTCCCTGCAGGGAATGTTCATCTTCATCTTCCACTGTGTCCTGCAGAAAAAGGTATGGTTGATGTACTGACAATGACTTCAGACTGTACCTACAGGACCTAGAATTTGTTTAATGTGATTGGCTGCACAGGCTATTATTAAATGAATTAGATGTTTTTGCATTCCAAATGTGCAAAATTATGAACATGTGATGAGATATTTCTCATTGTTAGTTCATGTGTGATGTGTCTTTATTTTCATTTACCTACAGGTGCGTAAGGAGTATGGGAAATGCCTGCGTACTCACTGTTGCAGTGGTAAAAGTGTGGACAGCTCCATTGGGTCTGGGAAAGGCACCGCCTCACGTGCTCCAGGACGTTACTCTACAGGGTCACAGGTGACCGGAACCTTTTCATGTCCTCTTTGTTATGCTAGTTTTCCCTTTCTTTACCCTCTTAACTCACTTCTTAGTGTTTCTTACTATACAAACTGATGCTTATTCAGTTACTGATTACCATTAGATCTTAAAAACATTATGTGCATGTTCTTCAACAATTCAGTTTGCAGACAGTAGCTCGAGGGAAGAAAGATGATTTTAAATAATGCACCAGATATGCATCTCCTTGCAGAACAAATGTGCAGAGATTTTAAAGTTGACTGTGTATGAATGCATGATAAATTTCAAGCACAACAAATATCCTTGGTTGATAGCAGGAAAATGTGCTGTTTATTGAGGTAAACACTTTCAAAGTACATAAATTCTGCAATTCATTTCACTGCAGCAGGTCTAGTCTGCACACTGATACAGCAACACTGACTCACTGACTGAAGCATTGGCTCAAGCTTTGGGAGGAATTTGTTCATGCTCATAAATGCAGATTTGACTGCCTTTGCCAAGATATGTGAATTTTGTTCCTAAGTGGTAAGTCTCCTTGTAAAGTAAATTGTTAATGGATTCCTCCCACATTGATATGAAGTATAGGATGAATTGCCATGATACACTATAATTGAACATCATATCCATACTCCAAAGAGTGTCATTTCCTTCCAGTGTTCAATTATAAATAGTCCTTAGAGTGAGGCATGCAGTGGCAACCCACGATACAAGCTTGATTCTGCATACAGATCAAAGCGTTTAATTATACACAGCGCTTTGACAAGATGGCTCTAACCTCATGCTCAGTCGATGCACGCATGGAAACACTCAGAAATACCCAGAAAAATGTGGTTGTTTATTGCCAACTTTGAGGCTTCTAAATGAATGTGCAATCAGCAAAGTACATGCTAACTCGCTGCCTATGCATGGTGCAAGTTTTCGTCTGTCCACAAAACAAGAAGAAATAGCAGTGTTATTTCCGACCAATCTGCATCTCCAGTGCTGGGAATAACATGGGGTATGATATGTTAATGAGATCAGCAGTGTCCGTAGATGTTGCTGTTAGAATATATTATCAGAGGTTGACACATAAGTGACTAAAAACATGTCCTCCTGCGTGGGCATTTTTTCACATCATTTATGATGTGATGATTAAGCATGTGTGAATAAAAGCATGTTTGCAGTCTGAATTTCACTGTGCAGTAGAGACTTACAGGAAGAGATTAGATGAGGTGCTGTGACAGTTGCTCCAAAAATAGTTAGTGGTGATGGCAAAGTGGCAATGACTTAATTAAGCTGAAGTCTGTCTGAGGTGTGGAAAGGAATCACAGAAAAACAAAGCCTTAAAAAGCGTTTCTTGATTTGATCCTGTTATTACAGTGTATTTATGCTCCTGCTAATTTACTGTATGTAAACATCTTTATCTGGATGAAAAAACTGAAAATAAGTGCACCCAAAATGTTGCTAATAATGCACAGGAAACCTATACAGTTTGATCCAGAAAACAGCCTGTTTAATTAAAAGATTGCTGTCAACCTTATTGATCTGATAGATTTACAGAGATAGGAGCCTATAAATAGACTCCAGTCAGAGATTCCCCAAGGGAGCTGTAGACGCAATCTTGACAATGTTGAGGGTCGTAGAAGTGGCCCCAGTAAAAATACAAAAATTAAAAGAGTGCGGTGGTTTAAATATTCTTAAGATAAGATGACAGGACCAGTGAAATTACTGGATAATAACTGAAAGTGGAACATCAGAGAACAGTTTGCGCAAAACATTTACCATTTGCCTTTGTTTTGGCTGGTTAACATGTCTGACAATGTTAATGTTCCCCCATTATTTCAGCAACTTACTTGGTGACTACAAGGTTGTTAAAGTACTTTCACCAGGAATAATGACCAAAACAAAGAAACAAAAAAAGCCTCAGGCTGTAATGAACAAACTATTTTTTTTTTTAAATAAAACATCTCATCATGAAGTATTAATCTGAAATCTTCTATCAAGCTCCGCTGGCATAAGCTTGTGCAACAGCCCATGAGACCTCACCATAATTAACCAGGTTGAAACCTTTTGGATTTAGCCTTTGCAACCAGAGAGACTCATTCAATGAGCTTGACTGATGATTTTATTATTGACTTTATCTACCCCAGTACTAGTGCTCATCTGTATTTGGAGATTATTTACTGTATCCCCACAGCTGACATGTTTCATGCTTTAGAAACTAGAATCCAAAGCTGACAGTCTATTTTTTGCTACATTTATCAGGCCTTAATTGTGTTGAGAAGTAGGCAAACACAAGCAAAACAATACTTACTTACTTCATGTTTTACTTTAGAGCTGCACTACTGACACTGTTCAGAGTCAGTATTCTGACGCGTTCTGACTTTTTTTCCTTTTATCTCTGCAGAGCCGCATCCGTCGAATGTGGAATGACACAGTCAGAAAACAGTCTGAATCCTCTTTTATGACCGGTGACATCAACAGCTCTGCATCACTCAACAGAGGTACTTGGTCCTGCAGCAAATATTTTCTTGAATGACTCAGACTACATGACTAAGGCAGAAGACTTTTTTCTTCACAAAAGCTTACTATTCTTTTGAATTGTAGTTATAATTTCTACCCACTTAATGTGACAAAGTGGGTTTACAGTATAATAGTTTTTTTTGTTGTTGTTACATTTAAACCTTTCAACCACAAACCTTGATTCAACGACGATGCAAATCAATCACACTACAATCAATTACACAATAGCTTGCCTCAGATACTGAAAATAATTAAAATCTTGAGTAAAAAAGATTTTTAATCAGTGAATTGTCTCCAAAATACAAAAGCATTTTTTAAATATGAGAAATCGAGCTGCATCAAAACTGTCAATAGTCATGCAACACTCAACATTTATGGCTGGATGAAAGAGAACGTGATTCTGAATACAAGGCAGAGATTGAAAGACTAAAATCCTTTTTGGTGTCATACTGCTACAGAAAATTGTTTATCACGTTTGTTATTTTGAAGCATCAACAAATCATTTCTACTGTCTAGTCTTTTAAAAGAACATACGGAAAAAATTATTTAGACTTTTAAGACATAAATCAAAATCGTCAAAACAATGAACCATAGAATAAAGGAAATTATGATTCAGAACATCATGCATTTCATCAAATACTACTGCATTTTTATTTTTCCTCCTGCCAAGAAATGCAGCATTGTACCATCTGACCTCAAAAGCCTTGAAACAGAAACTGGGCATCTTCTCAAGAAAAGTGCTGAATAACAACCCAAAGAATAATTTCAGTGGAATTCCCTCTCAGAAACACATTAATAAAAAGTATTTTACCATAATGCTTTTGACAGCAGCACAGTAAATAAATTTAACTTTGAGTCTTCAGAGGTTGTACAGAAAAAAAAATACCAGAGTATGTTTGACGTCAAGTAGTAAACATGCCCTCGCTGGCATCGTTTCCTTACACTCTAACCACTCATCGCATCTCTTGATGGAGGGCCCGAGTTCCTCACCGTTCATGCTCCACATTCACTCTGGGAATCTGCTTGCATAGACACTAATGCACAGTTACAATGATGGATGAATGTTTGACACAGGGAGGAAGTGTCAAGATCTCAATAATTAGGCACTCAGCTTAGCACCATCAACAGACACAGCTTTTATCCATTGTAGAGAGGCTGAACTGGAGCGGGAGGTCGGGGGTACAAAAAAGGTCTACATGGATCTTCCATAAAAGACATAGATAAAAGCCAGAGATAGAAATTATTAATGCACTGTTATACCTCTGGCTTCTTACCAGACTGTATCTGATAGAGACAAAGCTCACAAGAGCTCAAGAGTGTGCCAGGAAATGTGTTCTGCCTTTTCAAGTATCACAGAGAACAGATGCAAATAGAATTTCACTTATCCACGCCTGCTCCTGTGTTGTTATTAAGGAATTATGTGTCAAGGAGTAAATATTTCTTGCTGATTTGTCCTTTTCAATCTTTGCACGCCAGCTTCTCCCCGCTTCACACATGAGGGAACGATCTTAGAGCTGACACTCTTGCTGCACTCCTCTCAAGAGCGGATTCATGCAATCATCTTGATAGCGTTGCACGTTCAGTTTATCCCAGCATTCAGGGTTATTGCTACACAATCAGTGTGGTTTTGGAAATTGTCCAATTTATCAAATAGACACTGTCATTGGGAGAATTTAAAAAGGATGGGTGTTTATGGAATACACTATAATTAGGACAAGCAGCAACAGTAAATTACTGGTTTTTAATCAAAACAATAGTCTGATTCCCAAGCAAAATTATAATACGTCTAATTAACACCTAATTCACTCAAGGAAAAATAATAACAATTCTGAAAAATTAGCCTAAATTAGCAATATTTCATGTCTTATTATAATAATGTCATTAAGAATGGTCTTCCAAGATAGAAAATACTTCCAATTAGAAGACAATCGAAAAGTATAAGACCAACTTTTGAAGCGAGGGGGAGAGTAACATACAAAAATCTTTTTCCATTGGTGTGACAGATTCAGAGCTTTAAAAAAGAACAGTACACTCTGCCGGAGGATCTAATTGCTGTGTACTTGTACCTCAGGTAAAAAGATGTTTACCCGTTCTGGCATAGTGTGTTCTGGAAGCACATGCGTCCTCCGTATCAGGGCTGAATTGGGCTTCTTTAAAAATAATAGCATCATATCATGTTGACAGGGGGAAAAATGTTGTAAACAGGAAATGAATGTGAGTCACAAACATTTTCAGCATAATGTATTCAAACACTTGAAAATAAATTATTTTTATCACCAGTGAAGAAAAACAAACATCAGGGAATCTGCGCCATTCATGTTTAAGATTGCAGCCTTTAAATCTGAAGCTAATCACAGGGCTCAGACTGTGAAGGTTGCTTTGGTGTGGTAGCATTTGGTTCGGAAACTGATGACTCATTCGGGCAAGATGCTGGCAGTAAGTATCTGAGGACAAGCATTTGTATAAATAGAAAATGAGCCTCTGTTGTTTGTGTAAAGGAGGCAACACCGGAGCAAGGTTATGACCATCTTGACTAAAAAGAGACATATCACTTCACTCTGATGTTTTGGCAGCAACAGCAGAGGAAATGGAACCAAATTTTAAACTACTGCAGATCATAAGATGACAGAAGCAATAATAATAGTGCAACAACTGATTGTTAGGTTAGGTTAGGTCCCTTTCTTAGATACTGCAGCTGCAGCTCTTGTGCGGCATCAAGTGTGTGCCATTTGCAATAATTGTGGTTTTAGTTTACATAATCATTTTTCAAATAGTATGTTTTAACTTTGGTATAAGCATCAAAATTCAGTTCAGTCAACACAAAGTTTAATCTTAACAACAATTTCAGAAGTTAGAACTTGTGTTATTGTTATTTGAAAGTTTAAAACAAACACTTTACAAACTCTTAAAATGCCAGATATCACTTTTAGTATAGCTCCATGCACAACCTCTTCATCATGTGGAGAAGTCCAAAGCTCAATAGACCCTCCCTTTATTACCAATGCAGTCTCATTTTAATGGTCAACTGCAACACTCTACTTTTTGTTTATTAGTTCAGCCTCAATGACCGCACAGTGTCTCGGCTGATTACTGTATTCTGTCCTGTTTGAGTGTAGAAATGTAATGTGTTGTGTTAGCCATGTTGGCTTCTTTGTAAGTTTTGTCTGTTAACGCGTATATGCAGCCTCAATGTGGAGCTCAAAAATGGGCTTAACACTAATGGCCGGCATTAACAATACAATTAACACACCTCCATTGGTCCCATTAGCCATGTCAGTTCAGCTCTGCCACTTTCATGTAGCAAACCCCCTCACATTAAGGATCATGTGATCATTTGGATGTTAATGGCTGTCATTGCTCAGCTGCATCTGCCCCACTGATATGTATGTTCTCTCTCTTTCTCTCTGTCTATATCTCAATCTATCTACCCACTTACCTTTTTCTGTCTCTATGCTCTTGTTCTCCTCACTCTGTCTTCTTCTGGCTGCTCCAGGGGCTATGGCTAACCATCTTATACCTAATGCTCTCCTACGTCCTCATGGCACTAACAATCCCTATAATACATTGCTTGGGGAATCGGCAGTCTATAACAACCCTCTGGGCATGTACAACACACAAGGTGTGCTAGCTTCTTTTCATTTTTAAACATTGTGGCTAGGGCAGTGTTTTTTTTTTTCTTCATATTTGGTCCTTCAGAAACTGAACTGTGATGTTCGACATCTCTGTTCCTCCCCAGGAACACAAAGTGTCTTCATGATTGGAGAGTTAAAAGTCATGTGTTCACCCTTGAGGGTTTTTACATGTTTTTTAATAATTAAAAACACTGCTCTAGATGTTGTGTGTTAGCATTGAACAAACTGTAGCTTTATGTCAAAAATCCTGCAGGTTTGTTTAGCTGTGGGGTTTTTCACTGGAGGTGTATCCTGACTTCTGGTTAGGACATTCAATTCGATTACATAACTCATTTTCACTCATGGCTGTTTGGCCGAAAAAGATATTATGAAAAGAAGGAAATCAGGAATGAGAGCCTATAGGGAGCCGGATACATCTCCAGTGTTTGTTTTTTTTATATGTGCTCTAATGTTGTCAGTGAAGCTTGTGTGCCATGTCTTCTGTCTCTCTGTTTTTAGTTTTCTTTCCCTTTTTAATGCTGCTGTTGGATTGTCAAATAACAAAAATTTTAAATGCAAATCATTTATATTGAGTTGAAAAAAATAGTCTGATAAGCAAATACACATTTAATTCTTCCTTTGGTGCAACTTCACAAAAATGAAAAGTGCTTTTTTACTGTATACTGTAACATTTACTAATTCATATTTAATTCATTCAGTTTTTAATACAGTATATTGGCTATTACACCAATACAAGTACTGAATATTAGAAACCATCCCTGATCCGCTTTATTCTGGGATCAGTCTTACCGTTGGAATACTATTTTTCTCTCTACAGGGCTGTTATTTTATGCTGCTTTGCTGTAACTTTTTGAGCCTGTAAGACTGAGAAACTTGTGTAAGCTTTGATCAGTGGATAATTTATGTATGCACTACAAGTACTGCGATTGAGAGAGCTCGGCAGAGGACTATAATTCACTTACATTGCCATAGATGTAAAAGAAATGGAAAGATGAAAATGCAAATTCAACAAAAGATTTCTTTTGATGCGTTTGTCCCTTTGCTGTGTTTTACCCTAAGGATTCTGCCAAAACTTCTAGCAAAAACATTTTTTCTTCTATATTTGTTAATAGATACGCTATATTATTTCTCTGGCTACGCAAAGTTTGCATGGTGATATAAAACAATTGCATTCCAGAAACATTCTCTTGATGCGTCATCAGCATACTGTATGTGCACATTTCTCTTTCTACCTGTCACTGTTTCGCTTATTGTGTTTTCTTCTTTCCTTTCCCTCATGCTGTCCCTAAAAGAGCCCTACAGAGAGACAAGTATGGGAGTCAAACTAAACATTGCTTATCAAATGTAATTGACTTTGGCTTTACTTTCTTTTCACTCGATGCTGACAAAGGGGTAATGAAAAAATGTGTCATTCCCTTTGGAAGTAATAGCATTCTTTTATGACAAAGACCTTCACCAGTACAAATAGCTGTGTAAAAATCAGTTTAAATCACAACCTGAAATCCACTGCTTACTGTAGTTTGCACTAGTTGATGTGAAGAAGACTACAGGCATTTGTTGCTTCTTACAGGCAAATATCCATTGGCTCGCTTTCTATCAAACAGGCAAATGCAGTTACAATCAACACTGAGACTCACCTCAGCATTTCATAAGGCACGTCGATATGCATTGATCTGTAGTCTTTTCAGTGAATATTGAACAGCTGTGCCTTTGTTCATGCACTTATGTTTTTTAACCATTCACTTTGATCAAGCCAATACATTTCTTGAAGGTCTCAGAAATGCGTCATGTCAAAATTTCAAGAGCGTGCTTGACACTTTTAACAAGCTGGATAGCCTTGTCTGAGGTAGTTTGAATTATTGTCAAAAATGTGCTTTGATGTTTATAGCATGGACTTGGTCAAATTGATAAAATTTGAACTCTAAATGTTCATGCAACTGAGAGAACAGAGGATTTGCTTCCTTCCAATGTAGTTTAATTTTGAAATAGCTTAATAATTAATGTTTAGAGCGATGATTTGTCATGTTCACATGGATAAAGCATAGAGATACGTTTTACCAACATGACTATGTGATGCTCATATGGGACAATATGGCTGGGGTCTAAATTTTACAGCTGGTTTGTGTTTACTTTGTGAATTGTAAAATGCATGGCTTTTTTTTGTCTTTGCATGCTTAGTGCATATGCTTTGTGATTCTTGTGCTGTGCTTGAGCCTTGTGTTGTGCTGTTGTGTGTCACACATATATCAGTGTTTTCACCACTGCCATAGAATAATTGCTTAAGTTAAATGAAAGAGTAAGTGAAATTAGGTCTTAGAAATTGTAACAAGGTAAGTGTGTGACGCTCATATTAGAAGTATGATGTAAATATGTGTCTTAACTAATGCAAATACAGAGTTTTTATTTCCACAAAGTACATTTTATAGAATTATTTGTGGTATTATGTGCTAAGAGTGCTTGAGAGTCAGGACATATTTCAGAGTAAGAGGGCTGCAGTATTTGATGGGTGTAAATTGTGTTTGTAAAAATGGCTGATCTATAACTGTGGCAATTATATCCCATCAGATTTCACCTTTATCACTCACCCGCTCTGACCCCCCCCAACCCAACCCATGTTTGTCATTCCAGAGGGAATCCTGAACAATGCCCGGGATACAAGTGTCATGGATACTCTACCACTGAATGGTAACCATGGCAACAGCTACAGCATCGCCAGCGCTGAGTACATGAGTGACTGTGTCCAGATCATTGAGCGGGGCTACAACCACAAGGAGACCACCTTAGAAAAGAAGATCCTGAAAGAGCTCACCTCTAATTATATTCCCTCCTACCTCAACAATTCCCACGAGCGCTCATCCGAGCAAAACCGGAACCTCATGAATAAGTTGGTCAATAATGTTAGCAACGGTGGCAAGGACAGCGGGTATGGGATGGGCTTGGGAGTGGGGATGGGCATGAATGTTGCGCTGAGCCTGGATGACCACTCCACTTTTGGTCCACACCATGACGAAGGCCTGGGCCTGGAGTTAATCCGCGAGGAGTCTAATGCCCCGCTGTTGCCTCAAAGACCGCCCCCTTCCCTGCAGGCGGTGGACAACCTTCACAATCACCTCCACCAATCAGTGCCACCACCCCTTCCACTGCCCCACCAACCCTTCTCGTCCACCACCACTTCCTCCTCGTCTCGAAGGAGGATCCCCCAGGAGAACAGCGAGAGTTTCTTTCCCTTACTTACAAACGAGCACATCGAGGACGAGAGCTCATCTCCCACCCACAACCACCAGAGAGACTCTCTTTACACCAGCATGCCCATGCTGCCCGGCTTGCCTGACGTATCTGCAGAATCTGCTGATGGCTCCAAAGATGCCGGAGACACCAAGAGCCCAGAGGCCAGCTCGGACGACGTTTATTACAAGAGCATGCCCAACTTGGGCTCTCGTAACCACCTCCATCAGCTGCACTCCTACTACCAGCTAGGGCGGGGCAGCAGCGATGGCTTCATCGTGCCCCCAAACAAAGAGGATCTATCTCCAGAAGAGGCCCACCAGGAGCCCTCGCACCTGGTCACCAGCCTATAGGCCCAAACACCATCCCACCTGTGTCCCTCCTATTACTGTAGTCCTCTTCTCTTCCCAGTGTCGCCTTGTTCCACCAGTCGTTGGCAGTGGTAGCCTTTCTTTTTATTCTGTGTCCCGAAGACTGAGGCAAAGTAAATTACTCTTGTTACTGACCACAAACAGGATAATTGCTATGTATGGGGGCTAATATGTGACTATATTTGGTTAGACATTGCGGGAAATTGTTGATGTTGTGTCCCCCTCCCCACCCTCAAGCCCTGTGTGGTTTGATGTGTTTTGTCTCAGTGTGAAAAGAGACAATAACTCACACAGGATTTTTAGGTCACAGAGATCTAGTCTGACTGTCAAAAGGAACTGCATAGCCCCAAATTATACAAGTCCAAACTACAGACTTCACCGGATTAATGGCAAATTTAAAAAAAAGACTATTTTATTATACTTCTGTATCTATATTGACTTTTTGAAACATTTTCTTCCTCTTTGGTGAGTTGCAACACATTTTGTTTGCTGAAGTGTCCCTTCAATGGAAAAAGACAAACACATACATTACACACACACACACACACACACACACACGTACACGCACTTTGAACAGTTACCGTGAAGGAATTATTGATCGTATGCTTTCAAGCATAGCTGTTCTTTTTTCCTTTCATTTTAATGTAATAACAGTTGTTAAAAGAGGGAGAAAAACTAATAAGATAATTATGAGATATTTCTATGTAATTGTACAGATAACTAGCATTGCACATAATGGTATGCTTTTTTTTTGTTCCAAGAAAACTGTTTGTCTCTGTAAATGTAGTGGTTAGGATCAATTTTGTTCTGTTGTGCTGGCCTTTCTGGGTTTCTGGTACCAGTCTGCCTTTGTTTCTTTTCCTCTTTTATCACTTTCCAAGGAATGACCATCTAAATAGAAACAAAATAACACAAAAAATAAAACAATACACTTATTGTGCAGGCATTTTTGTGCAATGTATTCACCTTTGTTTTCAGGTCTATTTTCTGTTTGATTTCTTTTCCCTTTCTTTTTTTTTTTTTTTTTACAGTGTACATAGCAGAGCTCCGACACACAGATCGCCAAGGAGACAGTCAGTCCCAGTTAATCATGAGGTATCTCTCAGAAAGGTTCATAGTGCATTCTGCATCTCTATTGACATTCAGAAAACGCTTGTGCTTCTCAGAAAGAGAACAAATTGAACATTGACGAGCCCTAGGCACTTGTATTAAAAACAAAGAAAATGGCTGGTTTACTTATTAGAGAAAGAGCTTTTGGAGTAAGAACTGGAAGTGTTTTACTTTCTTCCTCGGGGAGAAAATTTATTTATTTATTTGTTTAAATAAACAATAATAAAACAGAGGATGGGAGTAGGTTTAGTGGCACAGATAAGTTGTTATTATTGGCTATGATTATGCTTCTTATTTATTCATTTTTGTATTGGTTTCCAAGTTGAATGACCACATAACTACTATTGGTTGTAACAGTGAAACTTGTTTGCCAACAAATAAATTGCTGATTAAGATTTATTACTTAGCTATGACAAAAGTTCTGGTGTTTCGTCTTGGTCTTGGAACTATTTTATATGGATAACAGCAAAGGACCTTCAAATGAGGCAACGGTCAATTATTACCTTTTTTTTTTTTTTATCAGTTAATATCCCTCATTAACCCTCTGTCCATTTTAGTGCCAAATGAATTTTGGCTCAGCAACAGTGGATGTGCTCTGTATGCTCTGCTTTACAATAGAAGCGGTGGTTTCATAAGCTGTAATAAATATTTCAATATCATTGCTGTTGTAACCAATGGATTCTTTAGAAATGCTGTATGTTTAACATGATTTTGATAATGCAGGAAGACTTGACGGTTGTCTGGACTTTTTCATCCTGGCAGAAGAATCTTTGAATCCATGTATTTTAATGGTTCATGCCATATAACCTGAAGATCACAGTATAATCAACTACAATATAATCAGCATATTCTTCAGCGATAGAGAAATTGTTTGCAGACACTAATCAATGTTTTTATATTAATTATGCATCAAAATACAATGTGTGTTGTTGGAAAGGTTGTGTTGTAGTGACAAACTGACACACAACTGTCATCTTTCAGCTCCTTTCTTTCATTTTATATCCTACAGCTTTAGCCACAGTGCTCTCAGCATCAGTTTTAGCTGCAAGCAAGCAGGTGTTCTTGGGATGTGATACATCGACTTTTTGCCACTTTTATAACAGGTTCTGCAACCAATTCAGATCCATTATCTGACAAGGGGACTGCTGTCAAAACGGTCTCATTTCTGCATGCGTATATCGCCTTTCGTACAGTATGTTCTTTAACAAGCTAAAACGGAACACTTTTTAGAGAGTTGGATAGTAAAAATAAACACAAAGGAAAGCAACAACAGGTGAACAAAGAGATGAGGAAGATATAAGTTTGTTTATTTTATTTTAATTGAGAAAAGGTAAAGATATAACTGAGCAATAAGTGAAGAAACTGATCAATTTCACTGTTGCACAAATGATGTTATTATATTATTTCAGTTGAATTTGGATGTGAAGCAGTTTAAAATCGCAACATTGTTCACACCAAGGGTTGGATCCATCTCACCTTTAAACATTAATGTGAACTCGCATTATAAAAAGACTAAATTCATACATATAAAATTGGAATTGAGGATTAAGATGTGTAATGTAAATGTAGCCAGTGACTATATAGGGAGACCTAAACAAACAATTACAAACCAGAAATGTGACAGCAAATGAATACTAATGTTGCTCTGTGTCTGCTTACTGTGTAAATATACAACTATTTTCTAAATTGTGGTAATACGGCACTGTTGCGTATACTAAATTATATTTTATGTATTTATTATACATGCTCCTGTTAAATTTTGAGAGTGTTTAACTTAAAAAAATAGAGTGGTGAATCACAAAATTTCAAAGCTGTAAGATTATTGACCACAAGGGGACAACAAGACTTCAAAACAATCCCACAAAAATTATCGTCTTATTAATTTTTTATTGCTAGCATGTTGCAGACATGTCGACCAAAACTTTCAGCAGACACAGAGCAACATGAGCATCCCTTTGGAGGTCTTCCATCTGACGAGTGTAAGTATTTACTTGCCTCGTCAACCAACTCCTGAGACGAGTATCAGGGATTTTAGCTTGTTAAATGTTCAACTTTCATCATCAAACAGTCATTTACTTCAGGCTGGCTCTTTTGCGCTGGGCAGGAGTAAACTCCGGTAAGCTCTGAGCTTGACTGTACAGACAATTAGATCGCTTAGAGCGGTGAGACTTTCGTAAACCCTGTATTTCACCTGCACATCAGCAAGGAAGTGAATTAAAAATGTGAATAAATACAGTACAATTCATTTCAGACCTAGATGATTTGTTCAACGTGCTGCAGAATAATAGAATGATATTAATATTGTGTCAGTACAGCTATAAAGGCTAGTCTAGTTTACTATATTATTTATATACTATTGTTCTTTGTAGTAGATGTTCCCACTGGACTTATATATTCATTGTAATAGGCTTACTGTACAACAATAACTTGTGGGCTTTCTGTACTTCACTTTCAATAGATTTGCCTACTGTATTTTATTATTCTGCATGTATTGTAGGAGGAAAAGAAAATTCTGGCTATTCTCACTGAGCTGGTACTGTGATTGATGGCTGAGTCATTCTGAGGGAAAAAAATCCAAAGATGTGTGGCTCCTCTTATTACAGTCTGGATCTTGCATCAAAAGATGCATGCAGGGCTGAGCTCGAGCTGTTATTCTGGCCCATATGCTTGAGCATGGATTTTTACTTAGAGAAATGACTTTGGTGGACAGAAATTGCTTTGGCCGTCAGCGCTGCATCACTTTGAGTGGCATTTGCAAACCCGGGTGAGTTCATGCTATGTGCTGAAGATGTGACTCTGGCCTCCTGTCCACTTTATTAATGAGTTGTTATGCAAGCTCGAAGGCCACCCTGGGCCCTGATGCTGCCCAGGAACATGCTTGCCTGGCAAAAAAGAAAAGCCACGGTGAATAACTAGCACTGCTGCTCACTTCTCATTGGTCTATTCCATACAGATGTTTACTGAAACATAAAATGATACAGATTGTAGTTAGTGCATGATGTTTTAAAGTCAAACGTTATTCTTTATTCACGTTCAGTTTGCCCATGTGAAAATATTTTCTGACTAGCAGAAGTGTTTGATTTTACTGACTAAGCCATCAGACTTTGGATTGAAATCCTTAAAGGGTTTCTGCTTTCCTCTCTAACCACAAAGTAGAGCACTTTCAAGCCCCCCAAGAAGTAATCTATACACAATATTTGTGCAACTTGTTTTGGGGAATTTGTCAGATTTTTGAGATGTTCTGGAAATTAAATGATAATATAGGAACACACAGTCATCATCCATAATTATGTCTCTGTATTTATTTCACAGGTTACCACACTTAAGGATTAAAAATATTTGACAAACACACCTTCACTCACACTAAAATTATAAAAGACTACACATTTCAAGCCCCTTATGAAGTGCTCTCTGCCCCGACTGTTTCATTCGACAGTCCGTGTGAGAGGAGATGTCCTTGTTGTTGGTGACAGTTAAGGGTGATGTCTGCTTTCCCTAAATCCCTTCCTTCACCAGCACTCAACCAGTCTCTGGTTCTCCAAGCCATGTGTCTGCATGTGTGTGAATGGGAGAACGCAGCAACAGGAGCACCTGCCTGCCATGTGAACGAGCACAAGCGGTGTATGAGCAGCTCAGATGATTTATAAAATGGCACATTTCATATCTTGGCCCATAGTGAAAAATCAATGGCTGAATGTCTGGCCATATTCCAAATGAAAGGTGAATCAATGTCATCTCTAGCTTTGTGTGTTGGGAGAACTTGACAGCCTTGGTACATAAAAGAAAATACCTCACTGGCTTTTTTAGTCGAGATAACATTGGTTTAAGAGAGACGGAGGATTTTATCAATGCTTGCCACTTTGGGACCAAAAGTGTTCAAGACTTTTTGCTGGTTGTACTACTTGAGATATTAAAACTTTGTCAGTAGTGCAACTTTAGGTTCCTGGAAAAGCTGGTAAATAAATGACAAAGTTATCAAATTAAAGGCCCTATACATCTATACTAAACCCACACAGGTGAATTTAAAGATCGCGGAAACCTATTTTGCCAAATAGAGGTGAGTTTTGGTAGTTTTCAGCTAGTTTCACAATAAGGTGACAATAATGGGGTCAGTTTTTTGTTGATCAGCTACAGTCAATCAACACATGGACACAGCCCTGAAAAAGCAAATAAATTGAGAATGTGAGTATAATAAACCCAATAAATAACAGTAAAAAGTGTTTTCCCCTTGACAATGTCAATATATCATTAATATGATAGGTTGGTTAATGGTGTAGGTAAATCATATTAATCCTAACAGTAGTGGCCTTGTAGCATAGCAGGACTAACCTCAGCAAAGTTATACTGAAAACACCTATGCTTGTGAAAGCTTCTTTAAAATTCATCAAATAATATATATATGTATATATATATATATATAGAGAGAGAGAGAGAGAGAGATAATCACAGTACAGTCTTAAACACAAAACAAAATAGAAAATGCAAGTAACAACCTGAAGGGGGCAAGAAAAACATAGGTTAAAGATATGACAGAAAGATATGACAGTGAAGATGGCATTCAATTTGCAGCTTTTAATTCGGTACAGTAAGGGGAAAGTTAAGGGAACTTAAGTTATGATACTGAACAACCTGTTCTCTGTTGTTTTTGCACCTCCTATGGTTGTGAAGGTGTGTTAGACATTTTAGAAACTCTGTGTGAAACTTATTTTCAAATTTGTGAAGACTTATAAATGCAAAATGCTGTGTTCACAATTCACTTCAGACCAAGTCCAGAAAAAACCCACTATAAAACAAAATGACATTATCAAGTAGACCGTAAAGAAGGAAATATAATCTAGATCTGGTTTAGATGTTAAATAGTCATGAGAGTGAAATGGCCATTTTTTCTGGTATTTTCATAAATAAAATAAAGGTTTCACAAATCTAAAATGTGTTTTAAAGATTAAGTCTTCTTGATAATCTAGACAAGTATTGATACATATCAATCAATGGTGTTTTAGACATAAGAACATGTAGAACACATCTAGAAGCTAACTGTGTGTGTGTCTGTTCTGTGTTGTTTTATAATTTTGAAATTAAACTAAAGAATTTAAATAGTTGAATATCAATATATTGTCCATTATATTTTATAAATAGACCCCACAGAGTGTATGAGAGAGCCATATTGAAGTGTTGCATTGTGGGTTAGAGCCTGGTCTGTTGGAACCTTGAGTGAGTTACCTCCAAAAATGTTAAGCAGAACAGAGTTTAGACAAGACATTTCTACCAGTGAATGTCATTAACATGCACAAGGAATACATTAACCTAGGTGGAAAATTCACAGAACTTAAATGGGACCAAAGCAATGCGTGGAAAACAAATCCGCCAGAAGTACAGAAATACAACCTCACAACATGGTCGACACAGCTAGCGTTAGCTTAAAATGTAGCTAACTTAGCATTAGCAAACATTCAGTGAAAATGTTTATTTGGTCCCAGAAGTGGAAAAGCAGAGTATTTGGGTTCATAAGTGACTGGAAAACCTAAGGAAGGATTATATACCGCAGATGAAGATGCGGCTGCCTGGATACAATACACTAAGGTGAGATTTTTGCTTTAGTTAGCTTTAACATTAGCTTATTTAGTTAACTTTATATAGTAAGGTTAGCCGTTTTGACTTCATTGTAGACAGTTGCTTAATTTTGTAAAATTTACAGCAGGATTAAACTGAGAACTCTGCCAAAATAACAATCACAGTGTTATTGGTTGCTTTTAATTTTAAATTTTTTGTTTTTTTATTCCATAAATAATTCGGGCAAATAGTTATAGCTTTGCTTGACATTACAGCTGATTTACACTATGGCCAGTATTGTAATGTAAACAGCTAAATGAGAAGTAATTTATTCTCAAGCATCAATATTACAATTATGATTCCACAGCTGGTTTGGGATAAAAGCTGTTTTTTCAGGAAAGGAAGGAAAAATATGAGACGGCTAACAGTTTATATTTTATTTTCATTATTTAATTATCTTGACTTTTTTATGTAATTGTTGGGCTTTTATTTGATCTGGGTATCTCTGTGCCCCGATTTTATTAAATTTTTATTATACTGAATGTTTTTTTTGTTTTTTGTTTTATAGATTTAAGCACTTTGTAACTCTGTTTTGAAATAAATAAAGTTTATTATAATTATAACATATTGAAGCAAAAGGGAGAAATAATTTGTGACCTGATCACAGGTGTTTCCTAGCAATCCTAGCAAAGTATAAAAAAGTTTCACCAGAGAAAACAAAACACTAGACTTACTGTATGCAAATTCTAAGGATGCAAATAGAGCATCACCCCTCCCTCCACTGGGTCGCTCAGACCATAACCTGGTCCATCTGGTTCCCTCATACATACCTTTAATGTGCAAACAACCCCCCACTACGAGGTATGTGAGAGGATGGTCTGACGAGGCGAGCATGGCACTTAAAGACTGCTTCAAAACTACAGACTGGGAGGTGCTATGCAGCCCCCATGGGGAGGATATTGACAGTCTTACAGTCTGCATAACATATTATATCAACTTCTGCGTGGATAACAGTGTACCGACCAGGAAAGTACGGTGTTACTTCAACAACAAGTCATGGCTGACCCCAGATCTGAGGAATCTGCTGAAGCAGAAAAGGAGGGTCTTCAGATTAGGAGACAGAGTGGAAATGAGGAGAGTCCAGAAGGAGCTGAGAAGAGAGATAAGGAGGGGGAAGGACAGCTATAGGAGGAAGCTGGAGGA
>JAUMHL010000011.1:5303198-5320290 GCA_032362345.1 Sandelia bainsii
GTTCACCTCAATAACAAACTGGACTGGTCCACAAATACGGATGCACTTTACAAAAAGGGCCTTAGTCGTCTTCACCTGCTAAGGCGGCTGAGGTCCTTTGGGGTGAACAGGACTCTTTTAAGGACTTTCTACGACACTGTGGTAGCATCTGCTATCTTTTATGCTGTGGTCTGCTGGTGTGGTGGAATGGCAGAGAGGGACAGAGGGAAACTAAACAAACTGGTCAAGAGGGCCAGCTCTCTCCTGGACTGTCTGCTGAACTCCATCGAGCAGGTAGGTGAGGAGAGGATGTTGTCCAAGCTGACATCCATCATGGACAACACCTCCCACCCCCTGCATGAGACTATACGAGCACTGAGCAGCTTGTTCAGCAGTAGACTTTTACATCCACAGTGAAGGAAGGAGCACTACCGAAGGTCATTCCTACCAGCAGCTGTCAGACTCTATAACACAGCTTAACATTTATTTATTTACTGATTTATCATCTGCTTTAATTGCTGCTACTCACTTACAGCTTGTTTACATTACATTCCCCATTCTGATCAACCATACCTCCTTAGGTTGCTTTATGTATATAGGGTTGTTATTCTGTTTATTACTGCCTCTTTGTGTATATAGATATCTGTTCTTGTTCTTATATTCTTCTTTTTGCTAAAGAGCTCCCGAACACCAAAATTTCTCATTTGTGGGATAATAAAGGTTTATTCTATTCTATTCTATTTGGTTTATAATATGTCAGAGTATAGCAGAAACTTGTCCATTACACCTTTAAAGAACAAGCTTACATCTTTTAATGCATTGTTTTGTTCAGTATATAGATATTCAGATAACTATCATAGAAGACAAAAAAGCAGAAAATATTCACAGTTGAGAAGCTGAAATTAAATATTGTTTTGCTTTTAAAACAACCTTAATTGCTATTCAAGTGTAACTTTTTTCTGAATTACATTAATTAAAGTAAAAAAGTGCAAAAAAGCATGCAGCCTACACCTTTTTTAATAGTGTTTGCATTAAGAATTTAGTTTCTTTAAAATTTAGTTTATCTCTTGTAGTTCTTTATACATAAATCATATAAATGTCTGCCTTAAAATTATTTTGCCATACTCTCATACGTTGCTTTGTGTCTTATACTTACTCCCAGTTGCCCTTGTCACTTTTGGACACTCGTAAATACACGTTGTTATGTCCCATCACAGCCTTGTTTTATGACAGAAGGGTTAAGCATCCAAACCCCATACCCCTTTAATGTCTGGCAGTATCATAACACTTACTCACCGGGGAGAAGCAAACAGTCCCCTCATGCCATGGGCAAACAGGTTATGTGACATTCACAAGAATCCTCTGTGAGTTAATTTGGAAGATAATTTTCAGTGCACAGGCCACAGGAGCATGCTATCTGGGAAAACGGTAATGGGTGTCCAGGGAATTTTTGTGTGTTACAGCAGGCTACAGAGTGCAGTGTGCTACACATAGCCAGAAACACTTTCCTACTGTAGCATGATATACTTCTTGGTATAATCTCAGTGGTCTGACAGCTCTGAGATCACTTCAGCTGTAGTCTTGTTTACAGTCTGAACATCAGCTCAAAAGCTGCACCATGCAAATCTTGAAAAACTGGATTACATCATATAGAGTGACTTAAAATAATACATTTCATTTACATATTTTTCTCAGACCTAAAATCCTGTGCATCCAAAAATATAGCAATTAATTACTACACTAAACATAAGTTCACTTAGCTAAAAATAATTTCTATACCAAGGCAGCACGGTGATGTAGTGGTTAGCAGTGTCTCTTCACAGCTAGCAGGACATTCAGCCGGGTGCCTTTCTGTGGCGTTTGCATGTTCTGCCAGTGTCTGCTTGGATTTTGTCCAGGTACACTGGCTTCCTCCCATGATCCAAAGACACGTATTTAGGTTAACAGGATGTTAGCATCTGGAATAATTGTAGTTTTATTTAGCTTAGGATGAGCCTTTTATATCTAGGGAGCTATGTGCGACAGGGTCCACCATGGTTCTACAGTAGCACAGAGTGGACAAACGAACCACAGTGTGGGAAAAGTAACAATAATATTTGCTGTCTTAAATTGAAGGTATGATGTAAAGTTTTACGTACTAAGTTATCCAGATTCAACTTCTAAACATATAGCTATCGAAGTTAACCTCATCACTTGATGTGTTACACTTGAGGCACTGCAGGCTATTTCACTTGTGGAAATCGAGGGGTGGGGAACTGGGGGGAGTATTCAGATGGTTGCAATTTGCAGCCTCAAGGCTAGATAACACAAAATCTTACACACTGTAGCTTTGATTCTGCTAACAGAGCTGCAGCATCAGTCGATTCATTCATTAATGACACCTATTGTAATAATCTCATTTGTTACTGTCATTACTCTAGCAATAAAACAAGACATTTTAATACATGTCATTGGGCTGTGGAAAGCGAAAATGGCCATTTTTACAGTTTTTATAGAACAAATGATTAATTCAGAAAATAAAATGCATATTAATCGGAAAATAAAATGATTGTTGGTTGCAGCCCCATTTAAATATTATAATGCATAAAATGTGCTGTTTTGGCATGTTTCCCATAGTTTGTATTGCCCACTATAAGTGTACGAGTAGTACATGAGGTGTGTTGCCATACAAAGGTCATCAATGGCTCAGCTATATAAATTTTGCTGTTGCAAGGTTGTGACAGCCATAATGACATTGTAATTATACTCTCACACACCTCTAGATGAATGATAAAAATGTGACGATAAAGGTAAAATAGTTCTGTCTCTGAGCCAGATGGCATGCAGTGATGATGTCTGGCCTGCATCCAAGGTGGACAGCAGACGAGCCAGTGTTCTGACAAGCCAGTGGATTCCATACTCACCATTGCCTCCATCCATCCCACCTCTTTGGCCAATCAACACAGATAATCTTTTGAATTAAGAGAAAAAATCCGGGGTGAACACTATGATGAGATAAGTACCCTTTGTCAGTGCAAGCAATGGTATTTTAATTAAATATATGAACACATGGTCCTGCCCCACATGCTCAAGTCTAAACAAAGATAGCATCATCTAATCAAAGCCAGGCCCAGAGTGTTTCAAGGGCAGAATTATTTTCTATTAGGAGCCCTCTCCTTGGGGATTGAGCCAATTTTCTTTATTATGATAGAATCAGCATATTGTAGATTGAATCTGGCAATAGTGTCACGGCAGGGTAGGTGTGCTAGCCCCACATGCGCCACCAGCATTTTAAAATGTTCAAACATACAAGCTATGTAATGTCCAAAGTGCAGATATTTATTTATTTTTTGGATTACTGTTTGTGCATGAAGTGAAAGAGGAAAGTGTACAGTTTGTTGATGTTAGTTCACAAGGTCGCTGTGTGTGCTCCTCCATATCTCTCCTATGCATTCATTTCTTGACCTTTCTTGATCATAATCAGTTTCCCTTAAAATATGCCATGAAGAAATGAGATAATGTTCTGTCTATTGTGAAAGGGCTGTTTCAACATGCTAACTGCAGGCATGGAAACATTTAGAGCGCAAAACCAAAAATAAGCTTTACATGCAGCCAATGCTAAGATAATAAAAATAAATTTCTCCGGATTCTCTGTGGATACTGTTGATTGGACACTGCTGTGATCCAGCAATTTAATGAGATCTCCTAAAGGGATGCTCTTACTAATGTGTACACATCTGCTTTCATCACAGGGGCTGGATATGACTGGAAGCTAATATCAACATCGGACTATCATGGACGTTAGCACTTAGTGGTAGACATAAATGATGAAGTTGTTAAGTGCCATGTTTACTAATTGGGTCGCTGAGCAGACTGGATGAGTCTGGATTTCAAGGAGAAGCAGAGATACCCTGTGGAAACTGAAACCTTGAATTTCCTGTTGTCAAATCACTTGACATTTGAATCTGCGTAGTATTATTAGTTTTCAGTATGATTGGTATCACATTATTGTATTCAGAGATAATTGTATTGAACTGAAATAGCATTTTATTAAGTCGGCACAGTGAAAAGATCTCAGTTTTCATAATGCTAACACTGGAGTAGGTATTTTTTGTCTAAATCTGCAGTGGCATGCTATACATTAAAAGACTGTTTGGGAGAGTCTAAGGATTTGTCTAGTGATTAAGTAGTTTGATTTCAGCCTTTTAACGAAACGTTGAAATCACTAATTGTCTGACTCTCCTTGTATACTCTTTAATTGGCTTCATTTCACTCTCTGAAACACAATGGTGTCAAACATTTGATATTCCAGACAGGGTTATTTGGTGTGAATGTATTTGAACATACAGATGAACCATATGCAGTGAAAAATGTGTTTTATCGTTTCAGCTTTCAATACTAAAAATGGATCCCATGTGGGCTTTTAGTCTGCATCTGCAATTGCCCTGGTGCATTATTATGATTGTACAGTAGTTTTGCTGTTCTTTTTTTCTCTTTGAAACCAAGTCAAATCATGTCAGTACATTAATTGGACCTGTCTGTAAATTGTACTTCAGACCCCAAAGAAACTATGTGGGGTTTTTAAGGAACATTAGAATATGGGAGCCTTCCCCTGAGTAATTAATGGAATCACTTTTAGTTAACATTCAAATGGTGCATTAGCACATGCAACACTTTACTTATTTCTTTGCAGGCTCAATGTTTGTCTAGACTTTCCAGTATTGCGTGTGTGTGTGTGTGTTATAAATACAGTAGACTACGATGGTGCCAAATGTATTTTGATGGACATTAATGTTTGTCTAGAGTAAACTGCAATTTATAGTGTACTGACATTTTCTAACTAAAGTGCTACTGTCAGTGGTAGGAATGCCCCTGTATTTGATATGTATGTATATTATGACCATGTAACTAAATGTGTGGGTTGTGGTTATTATGGACTTATTAGCATTTGAAGCAACAGGCACTAAAACTGCGCTTTCTGATGAGGGCTGCAACAGACAGGGTTACTGTCAGGGGGACTGTGGCTTATAATCCTTGTGTATTTTTCACATCAGTCTTTTTGGGACCCCTGGCAACTTATTTTACTCACTGAAAAAGGGCTTTACTAAGGGATCTTTAACTAAATTAGCTATTGTGGCAAATATTTTTTTCACCTCAGGTATTACACTAATTAATTATTGAATCCTAATATTAATTTAACGGTTATACACATTGTGTTTGCATTTCTGGTGACAAAAATTCTTACATCTTAAGAAACAAACAAGGAAACATACAGTATTAATATATATATACTGTGGCAGGACAGTGAAAAGAAAATATCCTCATTTTTTTAGATTATCTTTACAGGCCCTTTTCAGTCTTTTGTTAGGATGAGGTTGCGTAACAGGGTGACACTTCCTCAGCTTTATTTGTAATCACATCACAGTGTCTGACGCTGATGTGCAGAGACGCTTTGACGCTTCTGCACAACTGGGATCTGTGTAGTGATCAAACTAGTCTGTGAACATGTAAGGCTAGCTCAAGTCAAACTCAACAGATCACACAAATGAGCTGATGATGCGATGAGATGGTGCTGGTTATTTTTGTAGTGCTGCATTGTCTTGTCATGCATTTTAAAAGCCCTTACAGTGAGCGTGCGATTGCTGTTTAGATAAAAACAACATTTCTGTGTTGTATCAATTATGGCAGGCACTAAAGAACTGATTCAGCATGTGGTCAATGTAGGAACAAAACTTCTATTAAATAAAAGTTGTTATGCATATAATGAAGCCTATGTAATGTTGAATGCTTTAGTCATGTAGACAATGTGCAAATTTATTAAACCATGTTCATTATATTTTTGGCAGGCCTGTGACATCCAGTCCCCATGGTTGCCACATTCTGGTATGTATTATTATTATTATTATTATTATTATTTAACTACAAGTCTAATCTTTACGTTAATTATTCCCTTGGAGTATCATTGTGGATTAAATTATTGAATGTTTTTCTCTTACCTATAGGGCAGCCAATGGTTTTCATTTATTTCTGTAACCCATGAAAATCCACACTTAAGTTTATTAATCCATCACAGTGGTCAGCATCATGTCTGTTTTTATTGTTCCTAAAAATTGCAATGGTTTAGTCGTGATGCACAGCAGCTTTTTTCAAATTAATCTGCATCGAACTGCAATACTGAGAAACAGCTGTGTGACTTTCAGTAGAACTGACATGATGTCTACTGCGATCGATTACCTAAGCTTAGCAAGTGTCAGGTCTGCAAATTGATTTTCATTTAATGCGTGGAAATCAATTGCTGTCACTAATGCAATTTACTGTAATTTAGGTAGGAATTAACTTCATTTGTTTAGGGTGGATAACCCATCTCTGTATTAAATGGTGGGAATCATCACAGACAAAATACTGTCAAGTTAAGCTGGTGACATTAGACTGACTTTCCAACAACATGACTCAAAAAACACACAAATATAATAAGTGTATGTCTGTGAGATTCTCAGTAATCCAGGTGAATAATAAGTGTATCTGTGCATTTGTTGCTCATCACCATTCTAAAGGATTTACATCAAGCTCTGACTTGAATCCATCCTTTCCCTTTGAAAATAAATGCATTTATAGACACTCAGTGGCAAAAACTAAAGGGAGTAAGTCTGATAAAGACATTTTTTACAAGACAAAGGGCAGCAAACACAATCAGTTTATCTAAAATCTGTGGGACTTTGCTTTTGTATCAAAATGTCATGGGACTGGGAGTCAATAACTCACATTGAATGTCTGAGGGAGAAGTTGTGCTTTCTTTTAATGAAGCAAGGGAACAGTTTATCTGGCTAGATTGACCTTAGGCAATTACTTTAAGCGCATTCCTCAATCAATAAAACACTAATTCTGTTTGTGTGTGTTTGTGTGCACGTGTTAGTGCTGCATTGCTGTGTGTTCTCTGGCTTCTTTGGTCCATGTAACACTAAAGGTTCTACTGTATTAGGTTTGTTGATTTTGTGCAATATTATCATACATATTTTTGCATGCTAGTGCTGCTGAAGTATTTCTTTTAAAAAGCATTGCAAAACAGGTTGCTCCCTAGTTGTCACACCTCTGTCGCCACCTTAGTGGATAAGAACAGGTCCACTGGGACTGACAGTGTTTTAAAGATGAGGTTCCTGGCCTTTGCTTATTGAATATGTTTTGTGTTGCCATTCAGTCAGCTCTGAGAAGCAGCTATCAAAACTAAGTGCCCACAGGCTCTTTATAGAAAATACAGATAAAAAGTGACCCCCTTCAAATAAGCTTTGTTCTGCCTGGGGTATGCAGTTGCACCATTGTAATATAAGAAATCACACTGCAGATGATTATCAGCCTAATGGCCCTTTCTTCTTTATGCCAGGGTGACCTTGTGAGATCTAAACTCCAGATACAGTATAGAAAGGATGCATCAAATTAAAACTTTGTACAGGAAATAAAACTGCCAGGCAGAAAGAGAGGGAGAAAAAGCCAGTTTGTAAAAATAGTGAATAGTTGGTTTCTAGGCAGTGAGTCTGCTTGTGCAAATGTCAGAGTTAATAGCAGTTATTCTATATAAAATTGTGCATTTGTAAGGAAGGGTATACATTTTTGCATCTACAAAGCTGTTGTTAAGGTGATTCATTGCTGCATTTTTATATATATATATGCTGTATATACCAACAGAGACACGTCACACACGGACTAAATGATAGGCTACGCAGTGGGAATGCACTGTACTGCAGGCGTACAGAAAGAGTGGGGGAAAAGCTAATATGCCGGTAAGAGGAAATGTACAGTAAAGGTGGGATGACTGTTTCTCTTCAGTAAGAAGTGATATCAGCATGTGGCTGTTACGTGGTTGGTAGGGCAGTCATCAGTGAACCCCAGCCTTGGTGGTTTAATTCACAGTTCCTCTTGGCAGCATGTCGGAAGTGTCCTTGGCCAAAACCCTGTAGTACCACCATGATCTATGTGTAGCTGTCCAGCAGCCATGGAGAATTCCCCAAGGAGGTAAATAAAGTAGTAAAAAAAAAAGGCTATGCAGACTGTGCAACATATTGCATTTCATTTGGCACCATACAAATTTAGCCATTTTTTTTCCATTTTACATACAGTGATATTGACCTACACTCAATGCTGTGCCTGTACACACAAACACAGATGTTTGGAGCCAGTAAGCCGCCTTACACCCAGGATCGGTTTAAAAGGTTTATTGAACAGACAAGCGGAGATGACTGGTGCCAATTTCATGAATGTTGCACCCTCTGTCAGTGGACGAAGAGATCTGCATCTACACATACAGGTCAGATGTACGGAATAGATCCAGAATAGAGGGAGATACAGAGAAGGCTGGTCCGTTGCCGACAGAATACAGGTCGGGTTCCAGAGAGTCAGACGAGTGAGCAGAAGTTCAGTTGAGCCGAACAGTAGCTGGAGTCAGGAGACTGCCGGTGAACAACAGGTTTCTTCTAATGGAAGAAGTCAGAACAGGCAAAAATAGACTGAGAGCTGACTGGACAGATGTAGTGAAAGCAATCGGATTACCGGCAGTCAGCAAGACAGGCAGGAATTGAAAATATGCTAGGCAGGGAATGCCAAAATAAAAGCAAAAGTCAAACAAAAAAAATAAACCGATCAACTAGGTCTTAGGGCTGAACTGTGACAACAGATGGGGATTCAAAATTGAATTATATTTTTATCTCATTTTTGATATATCAATCTAATATTGTAAATTAAACTAATAAAAGTAAAGTAAAAGTACAATAAAATTGGGAAAACTACTTGAAAGCTCTACCTATTACTTCACACTGGAAGAAGGTGACGCAATGCTACACATCCCAGCAAAAATGCCGCTCAGTTGAGGTTATTGCAAAAAGTGCCTACACACATAGTAGGATCGCACAGTTAGTCAAGTAAATTCTAAAACTGCTTTCAACAACTTCTCTAAAAATTAGCTAATAAATAGCAATAGCACTTACCATTATGGCCTACAGTTGTTTATAGTTCTAGTAGTTAAGTACACAAAAATAGCAAGAAGTAATTTAACTACTTGAATCACTATGCATATAAGAATGTAGCTGAACTACCAGCAAGCTACTGCAAAGTGTAAGCTACTAGTTTAATTTGTTATAATATATTTTATTTAATATTCACTGACACAGACAGGTCATCTGTCAGCAATCACTGTTCTCTTAACAAAATTACTGTCATCAGCGTAGTGAATTTTTCTTCATAGGAAATTCTTTTTGTGCTATTTAGTAGGACTCCTAATGGTAAGATAAGAAAGCCGCTGGTTCCAATCTACAGTGCAAAAAATGCATTAAGTGTAATAATGTCGTCATCCTCAATAGGTCCAGAAACTTCCTGCTCAAAGGCTCGTTTTGCTGCTCATTGCACCATATTACTGTATGTTTTAGGCACAGTGAAAATATGATATACATATATTTTTTCTTTTTTAAACCTTCAGCCTATCTGTATTCAGGCTGTTGCGATGAACGAGCATACCCTTTCTCATCAGCTCCATGGCTCACACTCACAGCATCCCTGTTTCTATGGTTTGTCAGCTTGTCAGGTCACACCGATCACACCTATCCCGTTTGACAGTGCCTATAAAGTATGTACCAAACTGAGCAAGCACACTAGCAGTGACACTTTTCACGTTGTGTTTGTGTTTTTGCGCATTGAAATGAAAAACTCAAGCCACTTGTCAAGTTTTGGAATGGCTGTATCATATAAACAGCGGGTTGCTGCACAAGTCCCTCCATCAAATCCCTGATGGCAGCACATGGATGTAGACCTGTGTGTGCTGTGCTCCCTGGGTAAATATTGATTTTAGTAGTGTGATGTGTGACTGTCTACTTCTTGGGCAAATTTGGCATTTTGACTTTTCCGATCTATTTAACTAAGGCGATCAGGTGTTAACAGAGCCTGCGGTGAGTGTTTTACAGTTTGTTGTCAGTTAAACATCAGCACTCTATCGTCCTCGCTGCTGGTCCTTACATGATCATCTGTGGTTGATCTAATCATATCTGACCCGACTATGACTCCTGTTTCTCTGGCTTTCAGGCGGTTTGCTAAAGAGGACTGGACTATGATTGTCACTGTGGATAACAGGGGGACTGCTAACTGGTGCTGTTTGATGGGCCACTCTTCAACATGATGAAAGAAAGTGCTCACACAATTGTTCAGTTTAACTTTCCCTTTTCTTTTAATTTTTGGTATGCATTCAACAAGAATAGTTATTGTCTCAGGTTGGCTTAACACTGAAACTGTGTTGACATGTCAATATCATGTTGTTCCTCACCTCAGCGTTGAACAACCGACGTACAAAAACCCGACCTGATTTCAGCTCCCTGGATCATCGCTGTCTTGACTTCATCTTAAGTAAGTCAAGTAAGTAAAGAGAATGTGGGACACCTTGCTTGTCTTTATGTTCAAGGACACAAAGTGTGATCCTGAACCTTCATTTAATTTTCTCCTGACATTGTAACTTTTAAATGTTTTATATAAGTTTATTTATTTTGTCCTAGTGACTTGGTTTGATCAAGATCTTTACTACACAGGCCATAGTCTAGAAGATGTTATGTAGTGGTGGCCCTTCACTTTTACTCTCAGTTCAACTCATTTCAGTACCTGATTCTGACATTACTGGAACTGAATCCTGGCAAAGATATTACGATACATTAAAACCAGATTTTATTCAGTTGCTTTAACCTCACTTTCAGTCAGTAAGTAATATGAACTTTTAGCACTGAAGCTGGAGCTCAATAAGGGCCATTTTATCACAGTCATAGGTTGCTACAGGCCACCTTCAGTAGGCAGTGAGAGGTTGTGTCTTTACGCCAGCAGCTGAATTGAATTTTAATAAGGTTTTATTGTTGGCGATTTCAATTTTGACTGCCCGCTCCCAGCCTCTGACACTTTTAAAAAGCCATTTGAAACAGGTGTCACAAATACTGTGCATGGCAGTATCGTAATCAAGATTGTGATTTTAAACCGTTCATTATGCAGGTATACTTTACCTAGGTACATGTTTAACATAGAACCTGTTAGTTTAACTAACACTACTCACTTTTCTAATGAGTCATTATTTTGTAATAGCAGAAGTTAGAAGCACCAAGTTCCCAAAATCTTCCATTAAATGTGACACTTTTTGCAAGGTTTTTTTTTTATAATCATCTTTGTCTCTGACTGGAGCATAATTTTTCAAATTAATGATTTTGAGGTGGCCTGGAATTAATGTTATGAAGTGTTTAATTGCGTTACAAATCGACCTGTTTCCTCCTGTAAATTCAGGGTGAAAGGATAATGCGATGTCTGCTTTTCACCTGAATTATCTTGTCTTCTTAAAGAGAGTGATGACACCAAGGTAAGGAAAACTAAATTAGAATCTTATTGTCTGTATTTCTGTATTTCTCTAAAAGCGCTGCCCAACACCAAAATTACAAAACCTTAAATGATCCAAGGGGATTTGGAAGATTGTTGTTTATAGGCAGAGTTCATCTGGTTCTTTATTTGAAGCAACTTCCAACTTCTAAAAATTGTGAGATTTCTCATGGTAATAGTGTAAAAAAACAGGTTTAGCATAAAACCCTTGTAGGATAAAAGACTAGCTCCAGATTTTATTATCCAACCTCTAACTAGTATTTTTAATCTCAGCATAAGTGTAGCTTGAAAACAGTCTCTTGTTTCTGGAAACCTCTCTTGAAAAGAGGAAAGCCTATAATTCTATCATTCGAAATAACTACATGTCAGTGTCTTAACTTCTAAACCTAGCCAGGATTTTAATTCTAGAGGAGTTTTTAAATTCAATTAAAATTAATTTTTCATCCTATGTTGCCAGTTTTTCATTGTTTAGAAATCATACTAGAAGCCCTCGATTTGTTGTCAAACCACAAAACTATATCAAAGATACCAAATTTGCTCTTTCCTGCACAATCTATTATTCATTGTAGTTGTTACTGCTTGACGACTGATTATTTTCTTTTATAGGCGGCATGCCAGTCAACCCTTGTTAACAAATGATATTTGTGTATTGTTGTAAATCAGTCCATGTGATAGGTAAGTTCTCCTTCTCAATCCCACAGTGCGCTTCCCATGTGAACTGCAACAGTCACTCAGTTGCCATGACCTTATGTTTTCTCTTGAGATACGACTTTGAATCAAAATCTCCTTTTTCCATCTAAGTTAAAGTAATGACCCCAAAGCTTACAAAGACATGTTTCAATTCAGAGCCACAGCCATTCATTTATATCTGATAGCATGGACAGTCGTGGTATTCTCTTCCCCTGGAGAGGCTAACCATGACAAGTCTTCCAAGCCTTTCACAATACAACATTTCTAGCAGATCATACATGAGTGAACCAAATGGGCTTGTCTTGGGGGCAATTTGAGGCAACAAACGACTCACTGGAAAGAAAGTATTCTTTGGGCTTTCCAGGTATTATCATTTCTTAGAGGAAACTACATCTGTAGGTCTGGCATCTCTTTTTAATATATCTTGTATAGCTTTGTTTAAAAACAAAAACTGATACCTAATGAAATCGAAGTTACCACTGATGTTTTTAAACTTTCGATGTGCATCTTCTTCTTTACCAACACATTTCATAAACCTTTCATAAAGCCAAAATGGACAGAGAGAAGTCAAGAAATGACTACATTTAAAACAAATCTTTAAAAACAGATAATTTCCTGCCTCCTTGGAAATAAATTTAATCTCAAACTCTGAACCTTCATAAATGCCCTACAATATATTCCATGCAGTAGCAATTCTGGCAGGGTTCTTTATGTGAGTGATGACTGAAATTAGTATCTAACTAAATCTGCAATAAGCTCCTGTATTAAAATAAAGCTCTCATAGGACAAATGATGTGCCTGCATTAAATTAAGTGAGCCTTCTGATGCCATCATATCACCCAGAGCATCTGTGTCTGGGTTTCCATAATTATGCATGTCCCACTAAGAGAGCTTTAAAGGCAATCTATGCCATTGCATATTTAGTATTCCTGCACAAATACTGTCAATTAAGTGATGTTCCCAACAGGCCACATTGATGATAAGTGGATTGATTAAGCTGTACATTTGAATGCATTTTGTGATGGTTTGTTTGATGTACTGTCAATGAAATTATGGGCTAATTCAGTTTTCTGACACTTCTGATAACAGATGTTTTCTAGAGGTTGGGAGGCAAATGTGTTTGTTTCTGTTTTACATGTAAACTAATGTAAAAAAAGACTAAATATTTCTCTTTTCATATCCTTATACGTTTCACAGGAATTTAGTTTCAGTTGACATTTCTAAAGTTTTAGCCTTTTTTCTTGTGGAAGTTTTAACTGAAGGTGTCCATTATTCAATATCACATAATAAATAATTCATAGCTGTGGTGTTCTGGGTGAGTTCAGGGTGGCACTGCACAGACATTAAAAGGCAAGCATCCAGCTATAATAAGTACAACTTCATTGAATTCTAATTTGTCATTCCTCCAACAAATGCGACCATTAGAGGAAATGGATAGCTATTTAATTGTCTTGCCGAGGCTATACTTCAGTGCTTTCACTGACGGTAGTGTCAAAAGCCTTGTTGAATTACCTCCTCTGCTTTATTTTGATTCGAGATCCACATTAAATTCTTCACCTTTTTGTACCTCTCTTTCTTGGCTCATATCACTCCCTCTTCGTCAATGTTTTTCTCTCTGAGGATTATAGAAATGTATGAGTCAGTGGTGAGGATTAATTCTCTCCTTCAGGGACTCTTCTCTGTGGTCAGCACAAAGGAATAAAGGTGAGCTGAGTCATGTGCATATACTGAAGCACATTTTTCTTAAGTGTATTGACAGGTAGTGGGCTGATCATCACTGAGAGTAAAGTTCACCCTGTTTTGAAGGCATCACTCTGTATGGTTTATAGCTGTTGCTTTAGGTCTCTTTGTGATCTGTAAAGATTTTATTTAATACTTATTTAGCATACAGCCAATTCCTAATTTATATACACTATCATGTCTCCATGATATCTGCTTGGAGCAATGAATGCAATCATTAGCCAGCATGATCTTAATTATTAAAACTCCATATTCTTTATTAGCTTAATAGTTCTTGTTCAGTCCCTGGCACTCTCCAACGAAAGAAGCCAATGAACAGTTCATCAAACTGACCGATCCTGGAAAGGAAACAGCGTTTAGCAGCATGATTAATGGGGTCAATATGCTGCTAACAGGGGACACTAAAACATGTCATTTTAATCATGGCAATGCTTGTGGAAGAGATGGGAGCAAATTATTTCATTACCATTTTCAAACATCTTGCTGCACTGCGTAAAAAGAAAAAAGAAAATCCTCAAGCCCGTTTAAGGATGCTAGGGAGAAAGACTGTTAAGCAGTGGGCTTAAAAGGAACTATGTCTGTCATTTCACATTTTGCTGTTCCCCCAGAGAGTGGAGGCATAATGGCAGAGAGTACACAATGTTTTACTCAGGAAACAGCATGCCATCAGTGTCAGAGCTTGTGAACTTTGCATTTTTTATGGGCTGTCATGTTTTGTCAGTGAGTGTAGACATGTAGCTTTGCTTGTGCACCTTTCGTGTGTGTTGACATGGGTTTCTGCATAGGGCACTGATTGGGCAAGTCCATGGCTAATATAACCACATTGGAAAAATGTTTTTGTTCACAGGCCGCCTGGCAGAAATGGCAGCTTGTCCAAGCACCGTTGTATTTGTCACAAGTAATTAATTTCTCTCTCATAAAAACGCCCACTAGGATGATGGAAAAGGTGGGTTCATTAACCTTCCTCATCCAAGCTTCCTGTGGCACTTTACAATGTATTGGTTACTGGTTCCTCCAATTGCCCGTAGCAAAAAATGTGCAGGAATGAAACACTTTTCTTCCAAGATGGCTATTTTGCCTGGGGGATAAAAAGGATTTGCTTGGCGGCTCAGTCCAAAATATTTAGACATTTTTACTGCACTTTCTCACACCGTAATTCTTTCCTTGCCCAAAACACATCAGAACACAACCCTTTTCCCCAAAACCCTCTCTTCTTTCTGCATCCTACCCTACCTCTCCAGTTTCTCGTTTTCCCTTCCCCTTTCTCCCCGTCTCATTCCCTGCCATGACTCCGCCTTCCCTCCCAAGTGCTTGAGTTTGATTTTCAATTGCTTTTTTCACAGTTTATTTCAAATTGACATTTCATAGAGTTTAATCTCCAGGGGGGAACAATGGGTACATTCCATCATACAGAGTGATATGAAAAGCCCCAGACCTCGTGAATGGGAAGTGAGAGACAGAATAAAATAAATAAATGAGTATCTCAGAGTGACCCAGAATACTGATGACAGCAACCACAGTGCTGGGCAACTTTGCATTTCAGCTCGAACACGTACTCCTCTTTCAACGAGTCTCTCTTCTCTCTCTTTGTCTTCTTTATTGTCAGTCAAGGCACTTGCAGCCTGCTTACTCAAATGTGCTAAAATATGCAGAGATGTTATCCACAGACTGAATGAAGCTTGTTAAAAGGAAAGGGAGGAGCATCTGCATGTGTGTGCACCCTCCCAAATTGCTGGCATGTAGATCATTGCTTGAGGAGCATCTTGACAGCTTAACTTGCTCTATAGAAAAGAAAATGAACTTGTTTTTACGCTAGGAGCAAACAGGATAATAGGTTGGAACGAGGCTAGTTGCCTGTAGGCAGTGTGAGAGGCTCTGATTGTATCCTTGCCCTGGTCTGGAAAAAAATAACTATTTATTCATTTCAATATATTCTCTCAGTGTTTGGTACTTTCTGTAATAACAATTTGAGAGAACATACTGTATCTTTCTAACCAACTTCAACTATGCAGAAGAGCTCTAGGGAAACAATAAAATATGGATGCTTTTGGACGGTGAATTGTAGATGTTCCTAGACGGCAGAGTACAGCCACGTTTCACTTTTCTGTGCAGACAAGCTTCTTTCAGCATGACCTGTTACCTTTTCAAATAGGAAATGCATATTCAGAAATTCAAGCCTTGTTGATCCCCAAGGGTGAAATTCACAAATTATTAGGTGTAATACCTCACCCCCCCACCAATAACAAAACAACCGGACAGCTACTGTCATCTATTGACTGCAGTGACTTTAGTTGTTGATAGAACTCACTTGGATTTGTTTTCATTCCTCTGTAACAAAATGATTTGTTCCATGCCCAGTTTATTAATTTATTGTTTACTGATTGTAAACTTTTCTTTTTTAACTGATTTGTAATGAAAGCCTGAAAAATTATCACTGCTTGTTTTTGACAAATAAAATACTGAAACAAGTTCATAGCTTGCATCCAAGTAAAAGTTAAATATGACATTACAACAATATTATATTATTATGGTTTTATTAATGGAACAAATTGTAACTTCTTTATATACATTGGATAGTTCAGCCTGCAAAAATGCACATTTTATACACCAATTTTGTCTACAATCTTAATCTACAGGGTAACTCTAGCTGTCAAATAGGCTAAATGTGCAATAATTGCCTTTGAATTCAAGCAGAGCAAAAGTATAAATTAGCATAAAACTCTAACTGGACCTTTATATAGGTCTGTGGCTTGTTCTACTTTTGGGAGAGAATATTAAAGTGAGAAAGTATTCAAAGAGATATTTGTGAAATGTTCTATTCCACAAGGAAGCTTAATGCACAATAAATATATATATCAGTCCTTTTTATTTCTGGCTTAATCAGTATCTGTCTTGATCAGTAATCAATCAGTCTCAGTTTTGAGGCAGAGCATTTTAACAGTTACAATAAGAGAAATAAAACAACTCACTTCCAACTGTAACCTGTTTCTGGTTGGTTTGGAAAGTGTGTGTGTGTGTGATGCTGTCTCTGACAGAAAGTCCACCAGAACTTGCTTAATGTTAAGATACTGTCTGGCAAATTAGGTTGTTCATACAATCAACTTTCGGCACATTCATAGCAAACAACAGTATGACAAATACCTCAATGCTGTTAACAGGGGATATAAAATCATTGTTTTTCTGCACATTTGTGATTATGTGTTTAGATAAATTATTCTTACTGGCTTTTTATTCGTGGGGCTTTTATTCAATTCAATTCAATTCAGTTTTATTTATATAGCGCCAAATCACAACAAAAGTCATCTCGAGGCACTTTACATTG
>JAUMHL010000011.1:5320390-5331070 GCA_032362345.1 Sandelia bainsii
GAAGACACACAGTTAATGGCATGCAGTATTGGCATATGAGCGCTAACTATAAGCTTTATGAAAAAGGAAGGTCTTTAACCTTTATTACACACAGAGTAACAAGCGTAGGTGATGACCTCTCTTCTCCCTCTCTACCTGGCTTCTGTTTGCTGTGTGTGGAGGAGCTGAGCACTGCCGCTGCCCTTACATTTAGAAGATGCTACATCAGACATGTTCAGATCTGATAATCTCACCTATCTCTTCAAGTATTGATATTCTAGGATCTCAGAACCAAAATAGTTTTTTTTCATCTTTACGTGCTATAGGTAAATTTTCACTGTGCAGCGCTCACTCACTCTCTCTTAGTGTTTGACGTGATGAATCGTTTAAAACAAAAATAAGTAAGAGGCATATTTGCAATTCGCACTGGTGGGCCTAGTTGTAAAAAAAATTTGTCTCTGAAGCTGGTCACACAATGTGACTCAGTAGTTGCAGCCCTGTTTTTATGTAGAACCAGGAAACGAGAAATTCCAGTCACTGCTCCTCTTGGGCACAAGTTCACTGATGCATCTTCGCTCTCACTTTCTTTATCCCCTGTCTCTGTTTTCTTTTAATTTACCTCCCCTCTCCCAGTTGTTAACAGACTATTATGCTACCTAACTAGCAAGTTGTACCCAGCATGCCATTCAGCCAAGTAATTTTGTAAATATACGATTATTAGCATTACAAATTGTTTGTGTCACAGATTGCTGTGTTCCATGGTGTTTTGCCCTTGTAAAGAGAGAATATGTTGTGGATAATTATTGTGTTATAAGGTTATAACGGTAAGTAAAAACGTGAAGGTACAGATGATCAAATTCCATTCACCACACACGCTGAACAATGCTCTGTCACAGCTGTTGATTCAGTTATGTCAGTATTTCTCAACGGGGGCGTTCGAGAGGCGCTGGGAGCAAAGCAGCCAAGAGGGGGGCGATCAGATTAAATTTGGGGGCGTTGAGTGCTGTCATTCATCACCACATCATTTACATTAATCTCTGTTAGTATAAAAGACTTTTCACACCTTAGTACATTTGCTTTGGTCCAAATCAGTTTATAAGTTTTTAACATTGTAGCATTTTAGGTTCGGTGTCTTTTCACACACAGAAAAATCCAAACGTATCAAAATGCGTCGCTTCAAACCACGTGAGAACGTCCTCTCTGCTTATTGGTCAGATGTGTCTGCCGCGGGAACAAAAAAGTAAATACAGGAAGTAGATCCTGTGTTGTAGATTACTGCATGTATCTGTGATATGGGAGAAACAATTACACGATGTATGTTAACGTGGTTCAGTCGTTCACCTGTTGATTGTTTATTATGTTACATCACTTTTACAATTATCCGACCAGATGTCTGTGAGACGCTGACACTTCTCACTACTTCACGTTTGTCCGCGATTCATCCTGCAGCAGGTTCTGGGCATATAAACAAAATAAATTAAAATCTACACATAGTCCACTGCTTGCAAATCATACGATTCACAGCTTTTGGTCCTGTTTTGGTTCGGTAAGCTTTCTAAATAGGGGGACCCCACCTGTGTTAGCAAAATTATTCCTATCGAGACCTCCTCTTTTAGGGGGTCTCGGTGCGTTTGTTTTGGTGCACAACCGAGGGCGATCACTGCGTTCACAGCAGACAAAATGAACCGCAACAACGGGGAAAACGGATTTGAGTTTTATTCAATGTGATGTGAAAGTAAAGTCACCCTGGTGTCTTCAGTTGAATATGAATAAACTATTATTTGGTGCGTCACTCTGACCAGCTAACAGTTAGCTCTGTACAGCGCTGCGTCTGAGTGATCTCCATAGAAACAGGTATCAACAAATCACAGTCGAGGTTACTGTCAGAACACTCAGCTCCGCGGGTTAAGGCCCTCGTCCATCACAATGTACACAAGCACAATCACGTAATAAAAGGTTCATATCAAAGGACGTAACATTAGTTAAACAAAATGGCACAAAACACGAAGAAATGTGGGCAGTTTAAGGTAAAACACAAATGTACAGCTCCCGATGTGACTGCTTTATGAGAAGGTTTTTATCAGTGTTGGAGGGCAAGGTTTCCCTCAGCTGACCAAGGTGTGGACTGATATATTTATTTATGCAATTTTCTTATGTCTATATTGTAAATGGTATTAATCGCAATTATTATTATTATTATTATACTATTCAAGCCTGAGCAAACAGATTCAATTTGGCTGAACTGACAAAGGCAGCTGAAACCAGTGTTGCCAGACGTACGATAATTATCGTATTTGTACGATAATTTTACCCTCTGTATGATGTACGATCAATAATTCCAAAAATCCCATAATGTACGATAATTTGACCCCTTCATTTTATGGCTACCTTATTTCATTAGCACGACAAGGTACAGATCTTTTTTTTTTCATCCTGCGCTGAGGGATACATTCTACACACAGGTAGAGGCACTGTCCTGCCCAGAGGTGGTTTTTACAACCGTTCTGTAGGTAAAAATTACATTATAGACTATAATATGCACAGTCTATGATACTGTGTTGTTGAAGCCCCACCTCATACCTGGTTGAGCAGGGTTTCAGCCAAGCTCTGCACATACAGACAAGGTACCACAACTGACTACATTTGGTCACTTCAGGAGGTTTAGGCTTAAACTTACATCCCTGTGTCCAGACATAAAAAGCTGACAGCTAAACACCAGCCACAGGGCTCCCACTAATGTCTCAGCTGTTAACTTTTTGCTATTTTGCTGATCGCTAAATAAACAGTTTGTTTGGTTTAGACAGTTTGGTCTTGTGCTATTTGAATGCATTTGCAACAACTTTTGAATCATTTTTTTCTGTTTTATGAATAGACAAGCATTGGAGTTTTAATGTTCTTCTTTAAAAAGACGAAACATTTTTAGGTGGGGGACGTTCACTCAAGAAAGGTTGAGAACCACTGAGTTATGTAATGGCATGGTGGTATATGAAACAAATTAATCCTGCCCAGCACTAGAGTGAAAGTATTAGAAACCTGTGAACCTGTTCTGGTTTTGCTAAATATTCCAGTTCTAGGTGCAGGGGATTGTGACACATTTGTTGAATTGTTGCCTAATTAAAACAATGGATATGTCTTGGCAAAGACAACACTGTGCACTTGCTTTGAAGAGTTGAAATACATGTTCCCATTTTAATCTCAGTATGAGTCCCCCACACGGTACCTCAAATACAGAATTCAGCTCTAGTTAAATAATCAAATTTTAAACCATATCCATGTTCCTCTCTATTGCCTACAGAGTTACCAGTGGCTATACTTGTCATTTCTCTTTATAAGTTACAACATGCCCATGAATTATTCACTGTGGTTTGACTTTTGTTACGCAGCAGCAAAATCCTTTCTATACAGTGGATATTTGAATGACCCTCAAGCGAGTGTGTGGACATCATGCAGTGTATCCTCATAAATTGGAATATAACAATGCTAATAGGCAGCGCGTTTTATTTTTTTAATCTTTGTGCATTTGGGAACTGGGTTTGATAGGTCGCTTTAAAGATGTATCCCTAATTTTTCTTGATTTGTTTCATCTATTTAAATAACAGAGAAGTTGTGTATGAATGCGTAGTGGTGAAAGAGGCGACATTCAAGTTGTGGTGCTGTAGCCAATGTGACCCAATTTAAATCCACCATCTCGCTTTATGTAACATTAAATAAATTGGTGTAATTTAAATGATTGTTGGAAATAGTCTGTGAATTTCTTATCAGTGTTGCCAGGGTGCATCTCTTCATATGTCTTTATTTAACTAGGTATTTCACATCACTTTGCCGAAGCCTTTATAACAATGCTGTACCTGATGGTGCCATAACCAAAACAGATGGGTTGATCTTGGCTCTTGGACTTGGAAGACATATTTGAAGGTGGTGTATTAAGTCTCAGCGTCCTCCTTACGGCTCAGGCTTGGCTTTGCTAACAATCATTCATCTTCACAGTCATCATTCGCAGTCATCCTACCACCCCCGAACCCCAAGGGTGTTGAGGGAGATTCACAGACAGATTCTGCAGGCTCCATGAGTGGCACCATTATCAGAGCCCAGTAATGGATTACCTCAATGGCCAGCCTGTCACGGTCAATGTTTGCCCCCGACATTTCATATAAAGTTCCCTCTCCCTGGTGAAAAATCATATTGCGACGTCCAGACAGTGGTTGTTTTGCCAAATTGGTTGTCATTGTGTCGGCGGTATAATTCCCTCTCTGCCCTTCCTTATTCTTTCTCCCTGTTGGCCTTTGTTTCTTGCCACTTTGGCTATAAAGACCTTGATTTTTTAAAATTTAATTATTTGTATGTTTGTTTTTTTGCATTGGTAATGCTGAAAGTGTAAGCCAACTGAAAATGTTTAATAGGTGAGCATTTTTGGCTAAATTGTTGAGAGACTGATAATTTTTATAAAAGATGGAAATATGCTTTTTGTTGTTGTTGTTTTAATGAGAATCCCTACACGCACACAAAGATTAATTTATTCTGACTGATTAGACTTCTGCTCTTGTTGAATGCTTTGCATGAAGTGTTGAACCTTCTTATGACCTATTGCTGTTTTGTTTGCTTGTTTGTTTGTTTTGTTTTATTTTGTTGTATGCGTGAGTGTGCATAGGTAGTCTGCATAGTATATATATATATATATATATATGTATATATATATATATATATATATATATATATAACCTGTGTTGGTAATTAGGTTCTTGTCTGTGCACGCCTACAGTCCTGATGAGGTATAATGACCAAAAAATCAAGAAAACCACCATTATGAGTAATATATAATCTGTCTGGTTGGACATCAAATAAGGAAAATACTTTAAGCATTCAACATGTCAACTTTTTTTTGTTTTCATTAAACATATTTCCAGTGCAGCTATTAACATGACCAGACATGGGTATAACCTCAATAAGGTAAAGTAGCTAAAAATTTTTAAAAAATCATAACATTTCAATCAATAAAAGTTATGTGCATTGAACTGGACCAACACAAAAAAGTATCGAACATACAGACACAGCAATGAACTAGATGATTCCACAAATAATTTTTTTCCCCTATTTAGAATCAGCTCTGTTAATGCATGTGGCTTTTAGTACTTCAACTCTTTTATCCACTCTGCATTTTGTTTGTTATTATGCTGTCGCATAAGAAACATGCAAGAAAAATGTTCTGTTGGAGAAAAATGTTCAGCAAAAATGTTGGAAAAAATGGTGACATGTTGAATAAATATTTCTCCCCACTGATTAGAATTAGTTAACGAGCTACATGTCGAGGTGTCCTCGCCAATATGTACTGTCTGGCAGCTGTCCAAACAACAATTTCCCCAAGGGGATCAACAAACTATCAATTATTATTATTACTTTGCATTTCTACATTTTTATAGTTTTAAACATTGTACCCTGTATTTACCTTTTTCAAAATTCTTCACATGGACAGCATCATCTCCTTTAACAAGTATTGTGCTGCTCATGGTACAGAAAATCACTACAGGCAAAATGAGTTTGACATTGGTCCATGGTACAGGCAATGGAGGGTGACATATCCAATATCAAGAGAGTGGCAGGGCTAAATATTTTTGTCAGGCCAGTGGTTTTGCTGTGAACGGATGTGGGTGAAAGGTTCATTTGAATCAGGATTTGAAGACAGCATTCTGGAAACACAGGCTCCAGGTAAATGTTTCTTTTTGGCCTGTTTTGGTTGTAAACAGTCACTGACTAAAAAGCTTCCACTTTTTCCACAAATGTGGAAATGCTGCTTTTTTTTCCCCCAATAACTGAAAAGTAGACAAGACAAATTCCTAAATAAAGTGTTGTCCATATCCTGTGGGAGATGAGGCAGCATCATTACTCACTGTTGTGAACCCTTGTGTATATCAAGGCAGTACTGCCACAGCGGATAAATCACTGGTTAGAGATTCCTAGACACCATTGGTATCTAAACTTTTTCAGCACTCTACTGTGCATTTGGAATATCCTCTTTGTTGCTGAACATAATGATGTGCGCTTCAACCTGCTTATATGTACATTCCTATGTCTTGGTCTGCATTTGTCTGCTTCTGTTTTAGTTCATCCATGCCTTATAACATGGCAGATTTAGCCAGCTCATGCTGCTTGCTCTTACTCTGAACCACAAGTCAACAACCTGCTGGGATAACAGCCTGGGGAGTGTGTCACAGTGGAGGAAATAACCTGGGCAAATCGATGGACTGTTTTTTGAAATGCCAATCAGACTTTGAACAGAGAGCAATTTGGATCACTCTGAGCCGTCTGCTGTCTGAGGTGTGAATCCAAGGTCAAACATTTTAGAAATCCATTGTCACCCAGAGCCTTACAGTTTGAAAGGGGAGATAAAAATATGTCAAGAAAGAAATTTTGTAAGAGTGTCTAATGGATTATAAAATATATTCTTTGACCTTTTTTTAGTTTGGTTTTATACCTTCATAATAGAAAACCAACCTGTCAGAGATTATTTTATAGCTTAAGCAGTACAATCACATACACATGTAGAGTGACACTTTTTTTTCTCCATAAAATAAATTAGTGAAAAGCCACTCTTCTAAATGGTGTAATACCTTATATCTTCTTCTGCCGGTGCAGTAAAGAGTTCTGGTGCATTGCAGATATACCATATATTTACATGACAGGGAATGACTTATCTTTACCTTTGAAGTCACTAGTCCTGTACTCTAATGCTTAGGAAAAATGCAGTGCATGCAGAGGGTGCTCTGACCACTATGTTCCACTGTGTTCCAGTGATGGTCTGATTAAGAGACTGATGCAGCTCGTGCAAACGTCCTCCAGCCAGTTTATCCACCTTTTATCGACTCCTTTCCCTCATGCAGTGAGGTGAATCAGAGCAACCTCTTGTTCTCAAATACAGCATGAAAAGATACAAGTCAATTTCCTGTATTCCCAGCTAGAGCTCAAGGCTGTAACATCACACTGAGATCTATGTTTGTGTTACCCTGACCATATTGTGTAAAGAATAGGGAACATAGCAGATGTGTGGCATTTTGTGATTTAACAGCTTCTTTCCTGTCCAGCTCTCTTGCTCTACATCTCAAGTCCTTTTTCACACAGGAAATCTTGGTTCACATAACTGAGTAAGACAGCAATTTTTAGCAATCATACATATGAATCATGTATAGAGATATCTGTTCACACACAAAATGCTGTGTTCACAATGTTCTTTTTTTACTCACCACAACAGCGTTGCTAAAAATTGCAGCAAGTTGACAGTTCATGCCACAAAAGAGAAAATGCGTTGTCAGTTCCCATAGAGGTTGTCTAAAAAAATCTTGAATTGTAGTTGTATGACTGTTCATCCCGTGGGTTTAAAGCATAGAAACTGTTGGGGTTTAAGCTCGTCCTCTTCAGCACAAACATGAACTGAAGTCAGACATTTTGATCAGTTTCTCCATTATCATGATTCATCAGATTTCAGATGACATTCTGATGACAACATGGCCAAAGCAACTAAGTTTCAGTGGTCGTTTAATTCCTGTTTTGCTGACATAGTACATTTGTTTGGTGCATTTTCACCCTGTAAGCATTTGGCTTGACTGGACAAATTTAGGCTGACTTGGCTGGCGATCAGATGAGTAGGACTTTTTTGTCTTAGATTTTTCCAAGAGGAAAGGAAAGATTATTATCTCATACAGATTTATGAAGGAAACCTTAAAAAATGTTACTGCTATAACAGTCTAATGTGCAAATAGGCTTCAAAATGTAATGTCTAATTTGCTTTGTACTTAATGTAAATTTTGCCACACAGTGAAGTTCATGTAAGGGCTAGGAATTAAATTAATTATGTATAGAAACATTTTTTATGCTGATTGCTGAGTTCTCACTTTTGATTTCATTTAACCTTCATCAAGGCTAAACTTTAAAGCTCAATCAGCCTCCAGACATGTCAAACCGTAACAACTTAGCTACTGTCCCCTGTGTGGAAAGAAAACACTGGATATTATGCTCTGATATGCTTTATTCTTTGCTGCTGTTGGTTTTATCGCATTATTTATGTTTCTTAACTTCCTGATGGATGGAAGACATTATAATCAAATGTTATACTTTTTCATTTCAATATTATCACACCCCGTAGTAAGAACAGCTTACCTTTTTAACTATTTATAGCCTTTTAAAGAAGATAAAAGAAAAAAACAATTCTATGTTTAACGAATTAATCGGTTTTAGATCCAGAAATAAGTTAAACGCATCATTTTGAAGTACAGTGTGTTTGCGTTGGAGTGACCATATGGAATTGCATATCTATTTATTAGCTTTTGCAATTATAAACCAAAAAATTAGAAATAGGCAGAATTCAGCAAAAGGTACAATGCTTTGGGGTAGCGCTGTCAAAAATAGCCAAAAATGTTACTTGAATATTTGTTCTAAAAGAAACCAATGAAATTGAACTATTCAAGTGTCATAATATGCAAATCTGGATCTACGTTATGTTCATTAAAGGGCAAACCAATACAAGGAGAGACAGTTATTAAATACACTACAGTACACAGAACAGCCATTCAGTGCTCCAAGTGAGTAGTGCTGTTATCAACATGAACATGAAATACTCTTAACATGAATCTGGAAATAACAAGCACACTATGTCTGTGAAGATTCTCAGACATCTGGAAGTTAAATCACGGCAATTGAACCAAAATGTTTCCCTACTCATCCAAGTAGCTTCATCAGTGTGAAGAATCAAAAATTCCAGTTACCAAGACTCAAAGTCCAAATAGTGAAACTATTGCATATTTTCATGATGTGCCCTCAAGTTGCTGGTGCTGGGATGGTAGGCTAACTGTGTCTCATATGGTAGCATGTTTGCAACTTTATCTCGAAGTTCCATAGTTTTGTTACCCAATTACCAAAAATCTGAGCTTTTTTCAAACAAGGATTTTTAGAGTGCAAATCACTCTTTATGCAGCCAAGTTGGGCTTTCACCTATGCACCATCATTACTACACAGTTGTTGAATTATTTGCTCATTTCAATTTGACCTACATCTCATTTTCAGTCAAGGGCAGTGACATTGTGCTACTCATGTTTGTCATGCAGTGACGTATTCAGTGCAGCGGCCAAGGTCTATGCAAGTACTTTTTTTTTTTTTTTTTAATCCAGTATTAATTTTTAAATATTGATGTTGTTTACCTTTTCTTTTTTTAACTATGCAATTACAAAATTTAAATTTAAACAGACATAAATGGTGCTCTGCACGAGCATCTCAAAACAACATTCTGGGCTCTGACCTCAAAATGATAATACAGCAGCATTAGTAATTATTGCAGAGGGATTTGTCTGTTATGTGACATCACTGCTTGACAGTAGTTGTTGCATTCTCATCTGTTATGTTTCAGACAAGAGCTCAACGTAAGACTCACTAATGCAATCTTTCATCAGCATGTTTGGTGCATTCAGGGACAGTACAGAATGCAGGTCATATGTGTTTTGGAAATGGTCAGAGCTCAAAGTAGGACTGTCAACAAGTATGTTAAAGATTGTCACACATTTATGATACAGTGACGGATCAGTGTCATTTATTACTTCAATGTGTTGTTCCTGCCCAAATAGTAATCAACAACGGATTTGACAGTTGAAGTTGTGTTGCCAGTACAACAACAGTAATTCAAAATGTGTACTATAAGCCCCTTAACATAATGTACATTCAGACTTTATATCATCATAATTGTGGAATAATGGAGAAGTATTTTTCAGACAATCTATTTTTCACCCCTCAAAACAATGTCCCATCTTTCAAGCCCAGGCCTTCTATTTTTATCACTTTTGGTAACATAATTAGATATTGAACGAAAGCACTCACACAATACAAGAAAATAAACTGGAAGTAAAAGGAAGATAGAAACTACAAACTAGTCGATTTGTGATGTGTCCCTAACCAATAGAACACTGAAATTTCATTACCTGCTTCCATTCTTCAGTGTGCACCCTTGATATTTGCAATATTATTGAGCCTTTGTCTCTTAGTAAGCAACATGTCTTTGCTCATTGACTTACAGTGACAGCTGACAGTATGTCAAAGACTGCTTTGTATTTTCCAGGTGAAGTTTATTAGAATAAAATACTGATCGATCTCTTTGAGACACCAGATATAAGCAACACTCAGGCTATTCTTTGTCGAGGCCTCAGATATATGTGGCCATTCAGCACAAATAATTACTTCTCCGGACGGACTGCCTTTGTGTGCTGATGTGATTTGGAAAACTTTTGACAGTTTTTTCTGTTCAGGCAAGCTTCAGTGCATGCACACCATTCATAGTTTTTAATAAGGGTCTGGAGTGCAAAATGTCCAATGACCTCATGATCCTTAGAAATGTATAAGATTCTTTGAATACACTCTAAAAGGACTGTGTTATCTACACAAGTCACAATGAGATCTAAGCACATTGCAGAAATGGGGACAAGATGCCTTCCTCTAATTGTTTCAGATGGCAGTAATCAATACACAATCAGTTGTTATTTTTAATTTGCCTTGTAAAGAACTGATTTCCTAGCACTTTCACATTATTGGCAGTGTCACTGGAAGTAGACGTACAGGGTCTGGACATAAGTCTGGCTCTTTTAAAGCTTCAGCTCTTTTGAATCGGCTCCCTTAGAAGAGCCGGCTCTTACGGCTCCCAAATGGCTCTTCATTTAGCATCACTCGGAG
>JAUMHL010000011.1:5331811-5351755 GCA_032362345.1 Sandelia bainsii
CTACACTGTCTTCAGAGCGTCTGCCTCCCTTCCTTCTTTCACATAATGGTATGATCCTAGTCGGTCTTTGCATGTGACTGGCCACATAGTGTGCCCATCAAAATAAAGTCCTGCCCTGGCCTGCATGGATTCTTAGCAGAGTGGCTGAAGATTGGGCTCTCCTTGACGGGAGTCAGCTCTTCCGGCTCTCTACAAAGCATCGGCTCTTAGAGCCGGCTCGTTCACAAACGACCCATCACTACTGGACATAACTGGAAGATTCAGCACAAAATAATGCAATCCAATACAACAGCCGTGCAATGAATACTACCCTTGTCAAGCTCATAATGTCTATAACAGCGTGTCGGGGAGATGTTGAATCACCTCTGTGGTCTTTCTTTAGACCTCATGTTGTCTATAGGGGATTCATGATGAATGTAGACCACTTCAGCTCCTTCTAGACATATCAAATTAACACTTTAGAACACAACACAGCCACTTCAAAACCTAAAGCCTAAAAAAAAAAAATTTAATTAAAGATTTAGGGACATGAGCACCACATTAAAAAGGTGTTTTCATGCTGTGTGTTATATACTCTGCCACTGTTTGTCTTTCTGTTACAATAATAGAAATCCTAGTTACACTGTACTAGAGATGAAACTGTTTAAAAATTTAATAATATATTTATAGTAACCAAAATATCATGCTTATCAGTATTATCTTGATATTGTTAAATTGTTCAAAAAGTACAGGTACGCAAACTAAAATAATTAATCAGTTATTCTTATTGTTATTCGCTCCCTAACACACACACAAAACATGCCTGTTAGCTAAAAGACTAACAAGCACTAAGCCTAACATCTGCATTTTTCACCTCGGTATCTGTGGAAAGTATCGAGGGAGAGCGAGTCTGCATGAGAGCTGGTACCAGAGTTTTTCTTGATGTGAATTGCTTTACATAGAGTTTGCAGCCATCACATACAGCTCAACATATACAGGAAGCATAGATGGGAGTTAACTACGCAGGGCAGGTCTGTAGTGCGTGCGTCTGGGTCCCTTATGCTAACTTTGGTTGATGCTGGACTATGTTTGACTCTTTAGCGGGAGAGTTTTTCAGTAAACGACTGGTTTTAATGATGATTAGAAATTTAAACTGTAACACTAACCATTTGTAATTTACCATAGTTTACTGTGAAACCAGTAATCGTTTCATCCCTACAGTGCACACGCTGCTTTGGCACACAAGCAATTATACAAGTTCAGTGTAAAATTTCTGGACATTCGATGATTTATACAATAACAAGCATTTAACTACAATAAATATCCATTACCTTATAGCATATATTTATCTTTAAGCTGAAATGGTCGTGGGGTGTTTTCTGTTGTTCACACTATATAAGGAGGAGAAAAAAACATTGTGAGACGAGCTATCGCCGATGAATGTGACATCAAAACAAGGGAGATGTTGCTGTCAAAATGATTATGTCTGTAGCAGCAGAGCCAGATGTGTCTGGGCCCCAACTCAACTAAAATAAAATGATAGATTAACAGGTTGGTAAAAATGTCTGTATGACACAGTGATTCATACCATGTAAAAATAGTATAAGGCTTTGCTTTGTAGAGATCTTTACGTGTTTTGCCTAAATAACAGGTGCTTTTCATTATTCAGATGATATGTAGCAATTTTGCCTTTTAAATTCAGCAATATGTTTGCAAGTGATATTTAAAAGACTCTCTTGCTAATAGTAAAAGTTGGAAGTTTTGAGGTCTCTAAACTTTCTACAGCTTTTTTAATCCACTAATTGCATTTTCTCTTGTCCATGAAATTCTCAATTTTCTGCAGAACTGTCAATTTAATTGGCAGGAACATGAATGTGTTCGTTCAATCAGGTTTGAATTTTGAAAGTGTTTTTATTAAGTGTGATTGATCAAGAGGTATTTCCAAATGGGGTATTTTTTTGACAAGGGAAAAATAACTTTTCTTATATTTAATCTTAGTTTGAGTGATTTAGATCTGTTCGTACCTTTTGAAATTGATGAATGTGTTTCCTGTTTGTTTGTACCAGAGGTAAAATTACTTCACGGATGCAGACCAGAAAAAAAATCAGCTTACAAAACAACAACTTTTTGCCAGTGCAGCGTCACTATGCTCAATAATGCTGTAGCAAATGTAGGCCTCAGGTCATTTGGTTTCACAAAGCTGGCATATTTTTTTCCCCACATATTCACTTTCTTGCCATGCATATTTGGAAAAAGGGCCACTCAGACTACTCTGCAGCTTCTCTCCAGCAGAGTCTTAATTTATTCACAGTTTCCAGGGCCATCCATGAGTTGGGATGATGCCAAATTCTGTGTGACTCTGCCACAGTTAATGATTTGTGGAGTGGTCAAGCTGGACCTATTAAATGGAAAAATAATTTTTGTGATGGGGCAGTCATAGAGGCTTGAGTTCTCACCTGCTGGAAGCATACAGGACTGATAAAGAAACACACACATATATTGATAACACCTATATGAAAGACTGGAGTATTCACATAACCCTTAGTTTAGACTTAAGGTTCAGGGATGCGTGTACTGAAGTACATTTATTTTTAAACATTTTGCAGGGTTATTAGTATTAATGAATAGTGATCATAATGTCATCAAGTAAATAAGCTGTTTGTGTGAAATTTGTAAGAAACAGAAAGAGAAATCGCCGAATATATAAGTACCAACTTTACTATATTACTATATTTATATTACTATAATACTAACAGTACTTTGAGGTGAATTGACATGAGGATTTGTGCCCACATGCACTTTTGATTCCTATGACTATAAGAGCTGAATGTGTCCTGCAAAATGTTCTCACTCATTGAATTCTTACAGTCCCACCCGCTTGTCATCTAGATTTAAACAAAGACTTAACATTGTGTTATTTACTGTAAATGAATCATCTTGTTCACTTATTTGTGTTTTTAAAATTAGCTTTTGAGACTGAAATGAGGTGTTTACAGATAACACAGACATATAATTCCACAGTGAAGCATAGCTTATATTTCCATGAGGGATGCAGATAAAAAAAGAGAGGAATTCTCATTAGTACTGCTTTTATCTTCTTTTTTTTTTGCAAATGTTGGACTGTCTTGTCTCTGCTTTGAAAACAAAGACTGTAAAGCGGCACGATGTGTTACATTTGGGAAATGTTTCTTAGAGTTAAAAGTTTAGAACAATATCTCAGATGATGGCACAAATGTTCATTTCTGATCACACAGGTCTGTTCATCCCTAATGATTTGTTGAATAGTCATCTTTGAGGAAGAAAAGATGAAATAGATCCACATTTCATCAAAGATATGGGTTACTTACATATTTTTAAACTTGGAATTACGAAAAAGAAAGTGTAAAGCTTGATTAAGGGAAAAGATAACGCATGCAGCACTGCATCTTGCTTTAGTGAATGTAGGTATCAAGGTCATCTGTATAAAATCTACTGCTATTGACATCACTTAGTATTACACACAGAATCTCAAAAGACTTGTTAACAGGCTTTCAGTCCGATCAAAATCTGCACCAGTACAAATGAGCACTCTGTGTGGCCAAGCTGAGAGACCAGCACTGACTACTGCTGATACCAGTGCTGATGTTGGCCCTATTAATGTGCTGGCAAATTTCTGTGTTGGCACACAGAAATTGGATGGCAGTATGGCAGCAGGAGTCACGCCTTGCAGAATATAACATCACTGATCACACTCTGTCTACATGTGCAGAAGAGAGTTTTACCTTTCTAATATGGTACAGAGATCACTAGTTGATCATTTAGATAATGAAGATCCTATCGTCAGTTTTGCACATGGCAAGCAAGGCATAGCATAGCATTAAGTAGTCATCTTGTTTTGTCAAACAAGACCAGGGGTCTATACATCTTTTTCCAAATTTTTATGTGTGACTAAATTAATTTCCTCTCACAAGTCAACTTTATTTATTTGTTGAACTTAAACCACATCTCGCAGTCAAGATTGAACTTCCACGATCAAATTTCAGTGTATAAATACTCGTATAGAACCGTTCGGAAAGTGCTTGGTTTCTCTTATATGTGGCAGTGTTTGTTAATGCAAAATAAAGTGGATTAACCATATTGAGATGCTAACCACAATGCCAGGCTGTCTGAGAATGAATGTGTTCAAGCATTTGGCTTTTGTTATCATAAATATAAAATTCTTGCTGTCACGTTACGGACACAAATGGGAATTTACCTTGAGGCAGTGGAGGCACCAGAGATGAACAGAACAACATCAGTTTTTCAAAGTGGATTGCAATAAGTGCAGTAGTTCACATCCAGTTGAACTTCATTTTTAGAAAAACTGACAACCCTAATGCCTCCAGTCGTGTCAAGGTAACATTAACTATCCCAATCTGTGCCCACTGACTGTTGCATCTCATATCATCATTCATATTACTGTCAGTTCAGATTGCCTTTTCTTTTTCAAGATGTATTTGTTTCTCTCATTACTGCAGCTCTGTCTATTCACTGCAGCTATCTGTGAGTGAGGTTGGGGGGAAAGAGTGATGTAAATTCATATCCTGGTGTAAGCACCTCTGCAGATATTTGAACCTGGCTTTCCAGTTTATGTAAGGTCATATCTTGTCCTTGTTGATCAGCTTTGTACGTTTAAATATCAGAATTTTACCACAAAAAAAAAAAAAAAAGGACCAAATTTAGCTCTGCAATCTTGCACACTTGTTTTTTAAGGGATGTTACATTTCTTATGCTTGAATCTAATGGCCTTTTGAGTCTATATTTATTTCAGTGTTGTTTTTCATACATCCTGTTCTCACTGCAGTCCATACAGTGTTTGTGTCAGAATAGACCACACATATATAAAAAAAAAAAGGGAAAAGTGTTGTTCTTCCTCTGCTCAGGCTGTGCTGGCTGAAGTGAAAACAAACACAATTGTACCCATGGCCGGCAGTCAGGAAGAGGCAACAGCATCTGTTGAGGAAGGTTGTTATTTTATTTTTTTTCCTCAACTTTTCTGGTTTTTCTTTTCCTCTGGACAACTCTCCACCTGCTAAGAAGAAGACATAACATAGAATTGAAAGCCAAAATGGCAGCTGTGAGTGACCCTACAGGGCTGTTGAATGTTTGTCCCTGCCCAGTGTCCATCAGCTGTCCTGTCTGTCTGGATGAACATGGTTAACAAGCACCTATGTGTTTACTCCTTACCTTATCAACAGGGAGAGAGAAATTGCAGAAAAAGGAGAAAGGAAGCCAGCTAGCTTGCTAGAACAGACTTTCAGGGAGCTCTCAGTAGCGTTCGATCTGGCTTTTCTTCCACGCTCTCGGTGAGCAACATGGGATATTGACTATATTTACTTGGAAATTCATCTAAGATCATTTATCTTTTTATGTTTTTTTGGAATTGATTGAAATGCAGGCACACGGCTCTAACCAAGTAATAGTGCTAGCTTGAACATTGATGCACATAAATAAGTCAGTCAGTGAAATTGTCTGTACTTGAGTTCCCCTGAGCAGGCAATAAAATCAGCAAGTATTGCAAAGGAGCTTGTAACGCCTTCCACTAAGTTGTTTGGTAAGGAATATTTTTACTTCTGTAGATCACAGCAAGCATTAGTGGTATATAACGATGTGATGAGGGTGTTAAAGTTTCAACACCAGTGGGTGTTCTTTGAGCTGTGTAACTAAGATAAAATGTAGAATAAGCTGGTTTGAGACAATTAATTTCATGTTTTTATGTGCCCTATTAAGTTTACCATGTGTCTATCTGTCTGCAGGAACAATTAATCTAGTACAGTTTAATCTGTACAGGTTGTAAATTATTCCAGTTTTGTACTTTCCACCTAGAATGAGAAATCACTCGCCCTTCATTCTACACGGACATCCCAAATACAGTAAATAATGTACTGATATTGAGCTCCTCACAGATGGAAGCCTTTAAATTACTTATTTGCTACACTGAATATCTGCTTTCATTATAGTTCTTTCCTCGCATTGCTTTATGCCTTTGTATGCTAGTCGAGATCTTCAGTTTGTGGGGCTCAGCACATTTTTCTTAGTCATGTTCAGGGTGTGTGCTCATCTGTTCCTTGAGGTATGCAAAAAGCAAATTACATGGTAGTGTTGTTGCAAATGTGTCCCTTGTTTTCATTAGTATGGCTAGACTAATACCGGGTTTACTGATTTGGAAACAGCAGGTGTACTCCGCCGTGCTGGCACCTTCAAGCAGCAGCACTTCATTAGTCGAAGCAATTACTTTTGGGCAGTTGTGGTTTCACCTGGGTTGTACGAGTATGAGTGTGTGTAACTAATTGAAAGTATAGACCTACACCTCATGAACAAGCCACAGTGACCCTTGAGTGATTGCGAGGGACAGAAAAGTTTCCTGCTGCAGTTTGAAAGAGCATGGAGGACGAGAGCGTGATCATCAGTCATGATAAAAATTCACATTTATTAGTCTTTTTTTGTTTTTCGTTGGCGCACTGTGCTGCTGTTGGAAGCTCTGGCTGGTATTTCACAGCTTCATTCACAAGCTCAAAATGGTCAAACTTAAAATGCTGTTTTGCACAATTGGCGTTTTCCTGAATTACAGGAATGTTAATAAAATGTAGTATTTTTTAAGGGAATTGCAGCACTTCATGTGATAAGCCTGCTTTGGTCTAGCTTTGGTCTGAATGGGGTAAAAAAAGTTTTTTGTTGACATATTTCCTTGACAGGGAAATACTGTTAAGTCCAGTGTGAAGCTTTTCTGTTTATCTTCTGTCTCCCCCTCAGTAAACATCTATCTCATCTACATAATTATATCCTCCCAGTGCACCTGTGATATTATTCTTTATCACCTAGCATAATAAACTCTTAGCCCCCATGTTACCAAATTATATAGTTGCTATAAAAAACCGCATTCAGTGCACTTAGCTTCCCATTTTGGCTGATCATTGTCAATTGCAACATTTCCAGCCTGGTTCTGTCTTACAGGAAATAAATGCACATGCCACGCTGATCCAGTCTGGTCTGGACTTATTAACACAAAAGACTAATTTGAAGACTAAATAGCTCATGAATAATTTGTGAACAGGTGAATAAATTCCAACATTTACAGTGAGGCACCCCGTGAGACAAACATACACAGCCCATGAACGCAAAAACAAGGCCATTGAAATGTAGGGCAACACTCCTGTTCACCCCGTTTCCCTCATAAGGTGACTCAGACAGGACTACAAGAAGCAGACATATGTGCTCTGCTACAGGGTGAAGCTTAAGGGAACACGCTGTGTAATGTACACCACCTGTGTGCTTCCTGGCTGTGGTATTACTGTGGCTACAGTCGCTACGACAGGCTCAGCAGGGGTCATTTGCATACTTTATGACTCTGGGTAAAAGAGGATAGAGATCATGAGAGGTAGGCAGGCAGCGAGTAGGAAAGGAGGGTGTAAAAAAACTGTGGCTTCATGTGTGAGTCACAAGCCCTGGCAGTTAGAATCCATCTACAAGCCTGATGATGTGCTGATGGGTGAAAACCAAACAGCTTGGAGGTAGGTTGTTTTTGAAAGTTTCTTTTTCCTAACAGGACACATGTTTTGTAGCCAGGCCTTCTGTGATGCTGTCTTTCTCCCTCTGTTGTTGTTTTTGTTATTGCTGCTTGCTCTCTACTCCTGAGGCGAGCTCGGGCTCAGGTCTGGGTATCTATCTATACAGTTGTCTCTGTTTTCCTTCACTTGTCTTGTCTGTAGTGGATCAAATAGACCCTGAGAACTGCTTATCGTATTTGAAGCGTTTAGTAGACTGGCCTCCAGGCCGGCTGTTTTTGAAATGGAAATAGAGGAGCTGAGATGGAAAAAAGGGGTTACAGTGGATACCTGTGTGTTATACAAAATGGAAGAAAATTAAGTACATTATTGTTGTGTTTAATTATAGTTATTGACCAAATATGTAATTTGAATATTCTAATAGCTTGTTTGCTGAGTCACAAGGGCAGAGAGAGTGAACTTTAGCCCATTCTTGGTAACATTACTCCTGTGTTAATCATTTATACTAAGCACTACAGGCAGCACTACCTATAGAGTATAACTTTACTGTATACTGTTGGTATAATAATTTCTTATTGAATTATGTCTTAATGGTTAATAAAGTGCCAGCATTTATCCTGTTATTTCTTTATTTGTTAGTTTCATTTGTATCTAATGAGTGAGTACTGTTAAAAGTGACTCACAGGTTGCCCCAAGAAACACAGTTACCAGAGCTTAGAAAAATGACTTGTCTAAAGCTAATTACCTATGATGACTAACTTAATATCAATCAGAGAATGTTAACAGACTCCAGTATAACAGCTTAAAGTCCCTGATTAAAGAGCGATGGGTGAAAAAATGTTGAATTAGTGACAGAAGTAGCAACACGTGGACTTTTAAAGGGAAAGTCTTTCAGTGCAAATTCAAGATACTGGTTTATTACGGAAATTTGTACTGCTTGAACACCTTTAATCAGTGTGTACTTATGTCTTACCAGCCTGTTTAGTGTACTCAGTTTGTGTGTATGTTTAATAAGCAATTGCAGCACGCTTGGTTTTCACTCACACTTTTAAAAAACACCTAATAAACATAATTTACGCAGGTCTGACCACATTCTTCAGATTGAGTAATTTATTTATTCTAATCAGAGCTAACATCAGTGTAACTAGTGTCAAGTTTGCTAACACCACAATGCAGCGGCATAATATTCTCACATTGTCCTGTCAAGCTGTAATGATGTAATTTTTCAGCCCAAATAGGCAATTATGGGTCTGTGCCCTTGTCAGTCTAGCAAGTAAACAAGTAGGGGTGTAATGTTACTTATTTTCATTATGCATAACACAAATCCTTCAGTGTGTTATTTGTTGATGTGGGCTCTGATGAGTTTTGACTCTTCCATTAAAAAAGTTAAATAATAATGTTGAACATAATGGCATTTTGTGTCAGATAATCCTGCTGTGCCCCCAGGATTAAGACATGTTTATGTTAGGCACAACTCAAGCATTTTTGTACAATTAAATTTCTTGTTGCAAAATATGTTCTCCCATGAGGAGGGTGATCACAACAGCAGAGGACTGGAATGATGTAATATTTGCGTCCGCTGTCATGTCTTTATGAGCTCAAGAGAACCGGTACATTTACAGAAAAGAGGAAAACAAGACGCTGTTAGTTAGTAAGGTGCAGTATTGCAGTGAAAGTAATGCTGAGATGCAACAGAGAATTTTGCATTTCCTGTGGCCAGCAGTAGTACTTGACTGAGGGCCATGGCTGCTGAATGTAGGTTAGCAGATAAAGAATATTTGGATAGTATATCATTTGAATTGGAAATGTGTTGACAAACATACTCCTGCAGTCATGATTGAGATTGGAGCTGAATAAAAATGAAAAACAGGAAAAATTAAAGTTCTACCAGTATAGCCATAGTTGCAGCAATCAGAGTGACCAAGGCTAAATAAATATGCTGCTTGACTCGATTTTGTTATTCATGTCATGCTCATAATGCAATAATCGAATGTGTCCATGTATGGAGGGTGGAGAGTGCCACAATACAATAAATATAACAAGCATTAAATAAATATTTAAATGTGCCATTAAATGATTAAATACTGAAATTAATTCACAAATAATTTATTCAATATATAATTTATTAAATACTTAAGTAACCAAATATATTCATTTCATTTAAAAAAAAAGCATTTATAATTATTTCACTGTTTATTTATTTTATGGTCTGTGTTGCTGCACATCATGAAATTATTTTATCTGTCAACTTTGCCCATCAAAGTCAGTGGGCGGGTCTAACACTGTTTTCTAGTCAGACGATTGGTCTGGTGTGAAGGATTTTTTCCAAACATGGCGGTTCTCCTTATGGAGGATCTGAATGAGTTGCTAACAGGTTGGTGAGAGACTAAACCTGATATTAAATCGGGAGTTACTGACACAGAATATGTCACAAGTAAAACAGAGGAATTTATTGAATTTCTTGGAGTTATCAGCCGTCTCATCAAACTCCTTCTAGCCCCACCATTAGCAAAGAGACTCGCTACCTCGGCTGCAACCCAGAGGAAGTGTCACAGCATAAGCACTTACTTCAAACAACCACATCAGCCAGATTAACATTATTTGAAACAATAAACTTGACAATGTGTCATAAAACATAAAACTACTCACTACAATGCACTGGAGTGTTGCAGCTAATTCGCTTTGCTAGCTTTGCCCCACCCCGCTCCCCCAACGATGACTGTATTACATGTAGGGTAAGATTTAACAAACAGCAGAGATCAGTCACCTTAATTTTAGGTGTCTAGCTAACTGTGCTCATACTTTATACACAGTAAAACAGTCATAGTTGTTGTTGCGGGGGTGCTATGCTCTCGATGCTCCATATGCATGTAGCCACACCTCTGAAATACTGTAAAAGTGCTGTGAGAGTGTGTTGTGGGACATACTGAGCATGTGAATGTACAGAGAAGTTGTTTATGGTGTACTTTGAAAAGTTTCTATGGACATTCTGATACTTTCTTTTACCATGAAACTAGGTCACTGTTAGCATTCATTGTAACCACCATGAATTGAACCTGCAAAGCTCTGAAGGAGCAAGCGGGTAGCTAAACTTTTCCAAGCTGTTTTCAAGCTTACAGTGGCAGGTTTTTGCTGTCTAAGAACATAGGGTTTTGGTAGAGTCTTTCCTTTATTCTGTTTTTGTTTTGTTTACTTTGTGGTGTTATAATATCACAAAAGCAGATGTTGATTTAATGGTCTTTAAATGGTTAAAACAGTTAATATTCACAATTTGCCTTAACTATTTATGTTTGTTTTAAACCTACTTCTCAATTGAGTAAATGTGACAGTGAGGCGCAGCAAGCTGGTTCTGGTTCATCAGAATATATTATAATTTAGACAATAAAAATATCTCTTTGAACCTGCCTTCTCACAGTCTAGAGTAATAATCCTGTTGCAGTAAGGTTGTAGGGGAGCCTACAATAGACATAGAGTTAAAAAGAGAAAAAAGACCAATTGAATGAAGGAGCACAGGGACCATTAGGCCCTTCAGAGGACTATAGCAGCCCCTGCATAACGGATGTTGCAGGCATTCTCTGCCGTCATCTGCTCTCATGCTGTATGACAAATATCTGTTTACTCTTTCGATCATCCTTGGGGCTGAAATAATGCACTTTGCTGTCCTTAGTCCCTAAATGCCAGACATGCATCAGCACTTACATCCTCTCACTGTTTGGCTTTTTCCTTCTTCTTTTTTTTTGTATTGCTGCATTCTTTCCCTTTTCCCTTCCTTGCTCCTTTCTTGGGACTTTCTTTGGAACTAAGGATACCGTGAATAGCTGATGCCACAGCTACTGTGTGGGGAAAACAAGTCCAAAATGTGGCAAAAAGAACTTATTTAAATTATTATTATTATTATACTCCTGTGTTAAAATGATGATGTGGAACACACTCCTTCACACTGTATGGTTTTTGTTCTCTGGAGAACAGTGTTTATTGTGTTTTGTAACATTGCAGATGCAATGCAAATCATAACCATACCGTCTCTTGTTGCTTGTTATGTCTTCTTTAGATGTGAAATTGAAAAAGAGTCCTTGAGCTGGGCCTTTCCACAACACTCACCCAAAAACACACACAGACACACACCATCTTTCATAGACACATCTCTTTTCTCACAAGCGAACACAACTCATGCACACACACTTCTGATGTATGGGTTGACTATATCCTTAAAGATATTGCTTACCCTTCATGCTTGACATGATTTCAGAGTGGAGGTGGTACCAAACTGTCCTTCTCTTGCGCTTTACATGTTTTAAAAGACAAGGCTTGAAAGCAGTGCAAGCAAATGCAGCATATTCTCAATTATACAAGCATTTGATGGACTCGAGTGGTCATGCGTGTACTAAGCCTACATGTATGCCGCGCGCGATACAAAGATCAGAGGAGAATAAACGCGACCATGTAGAGACAGAAATGACATAAGATAAATAACATGAGGCTGTTTAGTTAGTTTAATAAAAGAGCAAGGTACAGACCTGTTCTATAGGAAAGGGAACCTGAAATGACTTCTAATGTGATCTGGCGCTGTACAGAAAATCTAAATAAAATTAACTTGATCGTCTTGGGGGGCGTGGGGGGTGCCGTTGGGGGGGCAATTTGTATAATGGTAGGGGAAACACTGCAGTCTCTGCTCTAATTCATCCCAAAGGTGTTCTGTCTGGTTGAGGTCAGAGCTCTGTGCAGGTCTGTCAAGTTCCTCTGAACCAAACTCGCTCATCCATGATCTTATGGACCTTGCTTTGTGCACTGGATTCATTGATTTGGAGGGGTGTCCCAATACTTTTGGAAATATAGTGTACCATCTCCTTCCAAAGATATACAAAGTAAGCCATGGACTAGAGGCTAAAGTAAATAAAGAATTGTACACTAGAAGAAAAAACGGCTGTGGAGGAGGTGAGATAGTAGACTTCATGCAGTCTCTGGGATATGTCAAAAATATGGAATGCATTTGATAGCTTGACAACAGCATTCATTCTTTAGCCCATTAGAGAGCTTTTTTGCCAATTTTGAAGTGAAGAAAACCTCAACATTCCCATGACAGTAAATAAAACATCCATGAAGTAGCAGTAAATAATGGAAACACTAAGAGGGAAGATGGAACCTACACAAAAAGAGGAAATGGAGCATTAAAAGGTGGGGAATTTGTCAGGACTACCTCCATCTCCACGTGCACCACCTAGTTCAAGCTCGTTTGAAACACACCTTTAACACTCCTTGCAAATTGAACATTAACAATTCGTGACAATTTTCTTTTTAGAGCATTTAACCAACATTTGTATTTTTTGTACTTGAAATAAAGTACATACCCTCAATTCAACATGGGTTTTGTTCTGTATGTGTTTGATTGATATGGTTAGTGAAAGTTTATGGAGGATCAGAGTTTGTAGCAGTGAAAGATTTGGAGATTTGATTAATTAATGTAATTAGAAACGTATCTCTGGGAATTGTGTAATGTAGCAAAGGATTTGCATGTTAGTCCAGGATTACTGGGACAGAACCTCAAAGCAGGCAAATGCGTGAACTGTAGTCAAAGGTGAGACTGTCTATTCTGGGATTTTAATAAAGGTCTTACTTGACGTAACAGTGTAAGAATGCCAAGGAAGATCTATTTGTTTATTATTTGTGTAATCAGTGTATGGCAGCTTGTAAAACTTGCAATAAATATTTTAAAGCAACCTTTAGTCCGCATGAAAAGTCAAGCAGTTCCCCTTGTAGTTTCTTTTTTATTACTCTGGTCAACAAAAAAGAGAGAATTGTAGCCCAGTGCTGGTTAATGAGACAAAGAGCACAGTTTACATAGTCTCTCCCCATTTTATGATAATGTAATACTTTCTATGCCGTTCATTGAATAAAGCATGGTCTTTAATAAAGATTCTTATACTGTAGATCCAATCGCGTAACCTCCGTGTGCTGAGACACAGTCCCCTACTGAGATTTGCTGAGTGTAGGTGATAATAATTCTTAGAACAGGTGCTGCACCATAAGCCCCAAGGCCTGGAGAAGTGAATGATTAGTGGCATTTCCCCCAAGATGCATTGCTCCTCTGTATTAAAACCAAACTCTGCCTTTTATTCCCTCTAGGGTTTATTAAGTGGGCCGGTTGCCATAGCAACGCTTTGGCAGGATATTGCCAGGATAAGCCATAATGGGTCTCTGGACGCAGTTCACTCTCCTACTGTGGAAGAACTTCACTCTCCGGAAGAGACAAAAGGTACACTTATGCTCACCAGCCCCCTTCGCAAATCAACGTATATCTGCTAAAATCTGTCAGCAGTGGGGGGAAAATGAGGATCTGGTCCCAGGGTTGTGTTATCAAGGGCAACTAAGTTATTCATGGGAGGGAAAGGTAATAAGAGGGATTTACTCAGAAAATTGTCTCCTATAGAAGTAAGCTACCTTTAACTCTTTCACTAGAGAACAAGAACAATCTTACCCTAATGCTGACCAATTCAAAGTGTCACCTTCAATTTTTGGAGATCTATCTTTTGTGCATGTTATGTCACATTGCCTGTATTTTAGATCTAGCAAAGCCAGCCTTTGGTCTAATGGAACTAGATAGGGAGTGACAAATGTTAAATGCTTTGTTTGAAGGGCAAATACCCTTTCTAGCTTTCTTACAAACTTGCTGTCAGCAATGTTATCCAAAGATTTACTATCGTTGCAGTTTACAAAAATACTTCACTACTCTACTTTTTAGTCTTCATACACATGTCAACTCACACATACATTTTCTCTAGCACTTAAGCTTCAGCTGAAGCTAAATTTCAAGTGTTCACACTTGAAAAGACGCATCAAACCCTTTCAGTGCTTCAGCTACAGTGGACAGTTCAACTGCTTTCAAGTGGTTCTGTTTAAAATTGTAGTTTATTCTATACTTTTTTGTTATAACTTGACAGTTTTGGTGTGTAAGAAGTAAGATTCAATCTGCTTTTTGAGTTCTACTCGCTTTTATGCCATCTTTTATCTTTATACATTTGTTAGTCATCTCGTTATTGGTGCATTTTGGAAGGAGTTGGAAGAAGAAGGGGTTCCTTCTAACCAGTGGGCCAATCAACCAACAAGGAACTGCGCACAAGTGCAAAATTTAAAAAACTGAGAGGCACATGGCAACTATGATGACATAATTGCAAAGCGTTGTGGGTTTTTTCAAAATTTAGCCTTGAAAGTACAGCCCTGAATCACATAATTACTGGGTTTTATAAGATAACATGATATAAGATAAGATGAGCTTTATTGTAATTTGTCCAGGTACAAGGTACTGCATATGCTTATTGGGAATCTTGAAATCGAAAGTAAAAGTTGAAAATAATATTATACATTATAATTTTTTTAAGTAACAGCAGCTATTAGCGTAAAGTATTTCACAAAGTGCATTATAGCACATATATACTCTCTGGTCTGTGGCGTCTCAGGTTGTATTCTATATAACACCACCCCGAACAGGGTATGACCCGGGGGATGGGAGTCCTAGAGGATGGTGGTAAATTGATATATAAACTCTTGTGAAAGTTTTAATTTCTGCACAATAAACTAGGCGATGAACAGAATTAATTTAAGTATGTGCAAATTCTTGCTGAATACAAATACTTTTATTAAATCTCCAAACTATGTTGATTTAAGTCTAGATTTTTAAACATTTTACTGACATTAACAATTTTTGCATTTTATCTTTAAACATCAGTACTGGTAGGCCGTTGAACCTTTAGTTTCATTGTCCGTTTGCAGTGGCCAGTTCCCTTAACCCCAATCATAACTTCCTTTTTCTCATCACATACACTGGCCTACACATGATCAGTCAATGATATATGGCGGGTATTATTGCCTCTGATGTCACCCACACTGGCAGAGAGGTCACATGCTGCAGGAACATAACAGTTACACCATGTGTCTGAACTGTATTTCAGGGGTCAGAACAAGTTGTCAAGGAATCTAGTTAGCCTTATGAGTAATTTTGAGACTGATATAGCTGTTACAGAGAGCTCTGTTGTGTTCTTTGATTTAAACCTTTGCAGTGATGATAGGAGTCACATCCACCCACTTGTTTTGTTAGTGGTTCAAGCACAGCAGTGTGCCTGATGCCAGAGAAGAACAAAAGACATCTTCACACAAAAATATCAGCTTGCATCGAAGTGCATACTTTTTTTGGAATAACTCAAGACAAAGTCATTAGAAATTTACAACTTTGTATCTGGAAAATGTTCTTCTTCTTAGTCTTATCAACCAGCTGAAAGAACGGGATCATATCCTTTTGTATCTGGAAGAAATATGGGTCTACGTCTCCCCTAGAATATGTGAGGGGACAGTGGTGGTTTTGTGCATGGGACATAGGATATTTGGCCAATGTCAACATGAAATATTGTTATTAGACAAAACCAGTGGGTATTAGCAAGGACAGTGGTGCATCTGGAGGGCTTGTGGAGGTTAATGACCAATTATATGAATGCCTCACCAAGCATTTTAAGATTTTATAACAGGCATGAAACTGATTTTATGGTCCAGTATTTCACATAATTTCATAGGAGGAGATTATCTATTCACAAAGAAGCTGGTGTCCGATGGCAAATGCCTGGGGAGCCAGACATTGAGAAAGTCCCCATGATCTCTGTGTTCCCTCTCCATGCCTTTTCTTTGGAATACATTATGATAATTCACCCTCTCAGCAGAACTATATCGTCTCTGACACACAGACTGGAGGAAATTAAAGGACAGAATTTGAAATTCTATCTAGTTTCTTTGAAATGTGTGCAACGTTTTCATCTGTAATTTATTGACAACTGAAGAGTGACAATATGCTTATACACCCAACTGAACTAAATGAGTGTGTTCAGACCCCTTCTTTATATGTACTCTACTGCAGAAACCTTAGTTTAATTCATAAGGTTTCCATGGGGATGTGGCATAATAAGCAGATATATGTTGTTGTATTTTTCTCCCCTCTGCCTGCCCTCCACTTCAATTATGAAGACGACTGTAGTATAGATGTTGTCTTATTATTAGTGCTAATGTGAGTCATCAGATACGATGTCTGAACATGTTACAGAACAGAGGATTTGTTGACGGAGCTTTCCAGCTGATTCCTATAAGCAGGTCACTCCATCAGAGATGTTGAGAGGGCTGATATGCAGGCAGACCAGGTCAGCCAAGGTTAGCGGGGCGCGCTCAGTGGGTGAGTACAGGGCCAGCGGGAGAGATTGTTGAGTGATAGTGTGCCAAGGGGCATGTAGAAGCCTAGATGACAGAGAGTGTGGGATGAAGACTGAAGGAAAGATGAGTTGAATATTACTTCCTGCTTAAAACACTTCACCATGGAGATTAATTGCCATTATAAAGTGGCCTTTTATTTGGTTTTCAGCTTTCAGAGATGCATATTACCTTGACTTTTTTTGCATAAAGAACCTGAACAGCTTTGGTAACAACATATTAATCTTTGTACTAGAACATCCCTCAAGGCCAGAGGGAAAAATATGACAAACTAGCTAGTGAGCAGGTAAAACCTTGAGGCCAAACTTTTGCTTTTTAGGTTTCTCTGTCCATTCCCTGTGGTTGAAATAAAGAGCCTGGCATGTCACATAAAGGTGCTACCTGCTAGCCGGTATTGAGGTGGTTGTATTAAAGCAAGGAAGTGGTTAGTACTCTTCCACCAGGAGAGTACTGAATGTGGCAAAGAGATGACAAGGAGTGTTTGATAGCTTCTGCTTGGGCAGTCACAAGCAGAGATTGCTCTTTCGATCCTGTAAGTGGTCAGAGTAATAACAAGACTAAAAGCAAAAACTTATGAACTATGTCATGTGCAGCCACACCGTAAACACATGGATAAGACTCACAGTACATGAAGCTATTTAAGTCAATCATTGACAGTGTCTCTTCAGCACTTAAGACATTACTGTTTCAGCCTGTACCTTAAGTATTTAGATTTACCATTTAAATTTGCAGCAAATTTAGTTAAGATTTAAAATTGTAATCAGTTGCTTGAAAGTTTGCATATCAGTTATAGACCGTGGGGCTCTAATATGAAAGTACTGCTGGTTTGTATTCCATAACAAAAACTGCCCATTTTCCCACTTTCACAGGCCCATAATATCTTTGGAGGTGTTTGCTTTGATTTAAAAGTGACGCCACATCTTTAACTTATGAGAAAACAATGTAAATGATGCACAGTATTTGTCATAAATGAAGTATGCAAATACAACCACTTTTTCCATTTGTCCAGGTGCGACTGGTCGTTGAAGTGCTATGGCCTCTGTTTCTCTTCTTCATACTGGTGTGGGTGCGGACCACCAATAAACTAATTTATCAAGACCAATGTAAGTAGAAGCTCAGTTGTGATGCAAGTCAGAGCATCTAGGTTTTAAAGTCTGTTTCCGTAACAACTCATATATAAGGTCAAAATGTGGACATATCCAGTAAGAACAAACACAAACAACTGCAAAAAAACCTCTGTTGTGACATCACTACATATACTTTCCCAAATGATCTAGCCGTGCAGCTGAGCAGATGATTAAGTGTTCAGTATCTCTGTTCCTTTAGGTCACTACCCAAATAAAGCTATGCCATCAGCTGGTGTGCTGCCATGGCTTCAAGGTATGATGTGTAACATCAACAATCCCTGTTTGAACTCTCCAACGCCAGGGGAGACACCAGGACAAGTCAACAACTTCAACAACTCTATGTATGTACTTGTTCAGTTCTCTGATCTCTAGTACATTATGAATTATGATAAAACGATAATGTTTTTTATGATTTGACTTTACATATAAAGCATAACATTTATGATCTTTATTTTGCCGTTTTGTCAGAATTGCTGGGATGCTGATAGAGCTGCAAACCCTCCTGGTGAACAGATCTATTCTCAGCAAGGCACAGTTACTAGCAGATGACATCAATCAGTGGACTTCAGCCCCGTCACAGTCTAATTCTCCTAATGGTAAGAGAATTTGAAAATTGGCTAAAATGACATTTATGAAAAGGACTTGTTTTGAGGTTATTTTCATCGGTGAAGAGCAGCATGGTCAAACTGTAGATTCCTCTTTCTTGATATAAAAGAGTAATTGTTCAAATAATAATTTCCATAGTAAATACTCAGCTTCTGCAACAATCACTCTGCTATGTCTTTGTTAAGTATCCTCCATCAAGGAAAATATCCCCTTTATGTGGATGACAAGTCAGAGGATTTGTTATTCCCCTTTATCCCTCAAAAACAATGTTGTGTGATTATTTATGATGCAATTTGCAATGCAGACTGACAGATCATTTGTCTTGATAAGTTGCTGCTTTGCATTAGGCTCATTTAGCCTGATGATATTCAGATTTTCATACGGCACCTAATTTGCAAAAAGGCAAAGTGGGGGGGCCTGCTGTTCAACAAATGGCTCATGGGCCATTTGCATTTTGGGGTCGCTGGCTTGTAATATACAAGATTAAATCCATCAAAGATCTAAGCCAGGGCATAATTAATGGGTTTCGCTGTCTGAGGTGAGAGCACAAAAGGTCATTAACAAGAATCGGGAGAGAAGTACTATCAAAAGACTGGTGTGGCAGAGGTGATTGTATTGTCCTTTTTTTGTTTTACCAAGGCTTGATTAAAAGACTCAGGTGGTCACTTCAATCAGAAAGGCAGTAGTGTTCAAGAAGAGCCCAGAGCATTTTCTACTTCCCAATTATCTAACCTCGTTCATCTGTCATGACTCCCTTGCAGACATGAGAGGCATAATAATATGTGTTTAGTACAAATCAGGATTTGTATTGAGTTTAAGCAGAGTATCAAACAGAATAATTAATTCTAGACAATACTGAATGATTGTTGCCAAACATTTATCTTTATTGAACCTTAGATTAGACAGTGTGAGTCACTTCCTATCCGCATCATAATTGACTGACTTTCATGTATTACACTGGTGAAAGGGGTAATCTAATTAAATGAAGTAACCCCTTCATCAGCTCAATAACACATGTTGAGATAATGATATGTTGAAAAAATACAGTATGAGTGTGTGAATGTACTGAAGGGAGATCCCTGCTATGCTGAACTTTGTGAGAGGGTAACAATGAACAGTTGGTTGGTTTTGAAGCCGGCTCTTAAAAATCCTACAGCTAATCAGAAGAAAATGGCTGGTTAACATTCTGGGACATGTTAAGCAACAAATTGTCTTCTTTCACACACTCATGCAACTCAAGTGTTCAGCTCCTACTTGCACCAGTGAAGGATTTAATTGAAACAGTCATCTAGAAAGCATAATTTTATCTCATATTCATCAGTCTGTAATTGTCGCTCCAAGCAGCAAAAAGTTTGGACACACATAGGAATCACCATGTTGTTCATGAAGAGATACATGTCTTCAGCTGTGTTACCATAATTAAAAAATGGTTTCTAATGATCACTTATCCTTTGAAAGTTAATAAG